>PVHY01023086.1:0-21524 GCA_004024945.1 Uropsilus gracilis | reverse complement strand
ATTGACTTAAAATAACTACCAAGATTATTATTAAAGAGAATAATACCTCAAACATGTAGTTTGAGGTTGTGTGTTAGGAAAAGTCCCTTTCAATTTGTTTAGAATTGGTGATAGTTTGAGAATAGTGGAAGTTTTTATAATATCTTCCGTAGTGCCAACTGTTAAATTAATGACATAGTGGTGATCCTTATAATTTACTCTAACTGTTCTGTTTTTAGTGCTTTTCCTGAAAAAGGACATTCCACTTGTATATGGAAATAGAATTTCAAACTATATTCTGATCAAGTTATTTCTTGACATTAAATACATTAGTTTAATTTGATATGCTATTATTTCCTTTAAGTTATGGTTTGACTTCAGTATCTTTTCTTATAGTCATACTTAGCCTATTTCCATCTCTTGGTACTTTTCTTTCACCACTAGACAACCTTAGGCTTATGATAAATCATAGTGAAAATCTAGGGCCATAGGTTCTATGCTAGAAATGAATGAGGGCCATGAATGAATCAATGTATATAAAGTACTTATAATTATACCAGCATATAGCAAAACACTAAGTAAACTTAGGTACTGTTAGCACTCTTAACTATGTGTTTATAGGGTTCCCAGTTTTAAAAGGTCCAACTGAAAAGTATACTAAAACCCATTCATCATTATCTCATTATAAATCTTTGGGAGGTGAGACAAAGAAATGCGTGTGAATTTTTGTTGACCCAGGGCTTAAATGCTGAGACAGACGTGAAATACATTAATGAACAAAAATCACAAAGAATTAAGCCTACTTCATACTTCTGAGCCAAAAGAATCTCAGAAGAGTCATAAATAAATTTAATTCAACATGAGAACTGAAGTTTAACGTGAAGTATGAGAGAATTCATTTGAATATTTAAAAGAAAATACAATTGAGCTATATTTGGGAGCAATTTTTCCTCCTTGTTTTTCCTCATGTAAAAATTATATGATCCTTATAATTTCCTTTATTTAATTTTTAATTATTATTTTTTTAGACTAGGTCTCGCTATTTTTGCCCGTGGAACCGCAGGCTCTCGTTGCCCGGGGTACCACAGACTCAAGCAATCCCCAGCCTCAGCTTCCCAGGTAGGTGGGATTACAGGCGTGCGCCACCACGCCCAGCTATTTTTTTTGGAACTAGGTCTCACTACGGGCCTCAGGTGGGACTCGAACCGCAATCCCCAGCCCCTGCCGCTTCATAGGCTGAAGCTTACAGGCATGAGCCACCGTGCCCGGCTATTTTATTTTTAATTTTGCTATAAATCTTATTCTACTTGTTTATATAAAGGACTTCAAAATGTGTTTACTCAAATTCTGGAAAAAGTATTTAATAACTTAACACAAGTATTCTTGTCATTAACTATATAATTGAATGAATGTTTTTTAAATATCTTTAAATTTTATATAGGCACTATTTTGTTATTTAAATTATTATTTCATTCAAATATTTTCTTTCTATACTAATACATAATACTCAAAATTTAGACATTGTTCTTTTTTTATAGACCATAAACATTTTATGATCCTTACTATACAAATCATCAATAATTTCTTATTTCTGTTAAACATTTAGAATTTTAATCTTTCAATCCATACTGAAATAGGAATTATTTTCATTTTTGAAAGACTTACCAATGTGTTATATATATATTTATTTATATATATATATTTATATATATAAATATAAATATTTATATATATATGAATTAATTCTTATAATTATAAAAAAGAAAAATGCTTTTAAAATCAACATTACAAAGACCATTTTTGTGAAATAAAAGTTGTACATGTCACGTATGGACAGGAACTGGGGGAATTTTATTTTTGGCAATATCCACAAAAGTATTTGAATGACACACCAAAGACCAAAAAAGAAAATTAGTATGAACTAAAGATTTCATATGGAGAATCTTCACATTGAAATACCTTTCACATTAAAATTAAAGTCCTTACTTAAATTCAAATGTCACATTCACTCATTCTTAGAAAATCAGTAGGTATGGAGATTAGACATACATGTAAGACATGATCATCCAGTCATCTCTGCTCACAAGAGAGAAAATACCATGGTATAATATGTTTAGCACCATAGAAACAAGCTATGGGAGATGAGAATGGAAAGCAGAATTTGTGGAAGGTTTCACAAAACAGATATTTGGTGTAAAATTAAAATCAGGCAGCAAGTTTCTGCAAGAAGAGGATATAAAGGACAATGAGACAGAATAGTAGGTTCTGAACACAGAGAAAGAACAAAGGATGTAAGGATGTAAGTAAAGCCATAAGTATTTATACACGATTTCTGCAAACAAAGTATTACAGGAAATTCAATAAGTGCATTTTTTAAATAGAAGGTAAATAAAACCAAAAAAAAAAATGTAAGCAAAGGAAAAACATAGCTAGATACATGTCTTCAAAGTTTAGTTCAGACAAAATGCATAAAATGTGAACAGATGAATAATTTAGATATTTTTTGTAATAATCTTGGAGACACAATTCAAGGGTCTGAAATTAGAGACTCTTAAAAGAGAAAAATAAGCAGAAAATATTTAGAAGATAAATTCATTAGGACTCACATGCTACAGATGAATAGAAAGATTATGAGTGAATCCTAGATTGCTGTCCTGATGAATTAGATGAACAGTGGTGAGCTACATTACAAGATGGCTCACAGAGGAAGGGAAAGATTTGAGGTGGAGTAGGAGAGTGCTAATACAGGAATGGAGATGTCTATGGAAACTCAAGAGTTTATGTCAAAAAACTTCAATCTCCAGGCTCAGAAAAGAACAATGTCTTCAGTTAGATATTTGGGAATTTCAGCAGCTAACCTGGAAGACTTTCAACAGCATCTAACTAATTTTGCAAAAATACAGCCATCCTGTCTAGAAGAATCTATAGTGATTTTCTCTTGTGGCAGCAGGATCTGTTCTGAAAATGCACAGCTGCTAAATAAACTTCTTTCTACAATGCATTGCATATAATTGTTTCATCATAGAGAGGATCATCACTACTCTGTTGTTATCATATTCATCACATTTTGGAGTGTATTACTCAGCTTAGAATAAGAAAGAAAATAAGTGAATTTGTAAGAAATTGCTGACAATTTCTAATTTTTAAAAAGTGCTAAGGCATATTTTGTCTTCTATTTGGGTTTCCTTCTTTTTAGATCCTAAAGTGGCATTCCTTGGAAGTTTCTTTGATGAGGCATGTTTTGTTAATTTTCTTTTAACCTAACAGATGTTTGTGTAGTTAAAATTCCTCATGAGTATGGTATCCTGTGGTTTTCACAACCTGAGTGTTACCCCAGGAATTTTCCTTGCTTGTTCTCTTCCAGTCCTGGTGGTCCAAAGCACATGCACATCATGAGGGTCCCAGTTCAGTTCACACTAATTTCACATCCACAGTCCTTCAAAGTCAGATGTTTCCTCAGCATTGTAAATACCGATCATGCGTATAAATATGTATCAGCTTCCCATTCTACATTTCTCCCACATACACAGCTCAAATTGCTTTTGACTATAAGGATAATCAGAAATATAAAGGACAAGTGACATAGTCTTCAAGATTGCAATGTTTCCAGTTAAAATTTCTGCCATTTGTAACTTTGTGGTTATGCTTGTATCTGTACACCCACATCATGAAGTGGAGAGTATGGCTGTTATGAGATGATTTAAGGAGAACAGCAATTTGGCTTCAATTATTTAAATCAGAGTATGTGGGAAAAATAAATGTTAGCTTAACTTGGCAGAATAGGGTTTCCTTTCTACACTCTACTATACAGTGGTAGATTGATATTCGGAGAGTAACAAAATTTACTCTCCACTTACATTCTAACTTTGCTGCCTTGAATCTTCAATTTTGATGCTATTTTTTATGAGTTCAGAGAGACTTATTGCAATGTATTTCCTTAATTGACAAGCCATCAGAATACTTTAAAATATACAAACTGGGTGACTTTTTATTTTAGTTGTTTGAGCGTTCCATTATTTATGAAATCTACATATGCAATTTTTAATTCATATTAATTAAAGCAATAAAAATCTCTAGCTTTATCTAATCTCTAAGCATCTATATCTGTTTTTCTAATATTAGATTGGGAAGTACGTTTTGCTTAAAATCAAAAATTTGAAATAACCGTACCTATTGAATAATCCCAACCTGAATTTGAGTTTTTCCATTTTCTTCACATTTTGTTGCTATGACATCATATCCTCCCCATCACCTATGCTAGAAAAATTCATTCTACTGTACACAATATAGTTTCTTCAATCAAGTGTCAGTCATTCAGAGAATATTTAGTGTCTATTTCTAGGCACTATATTCATATAATAAGGAAATAGAAAATGTAAAAAAATCAACACATAAAAAAGTGATCAGGTGAAGTAAGTGTTCATAAAAATAAGATGAAGTCATAGAAAACCATGGCACAGCTATTGTAGACTGGTGCTCAAAGAAATTCATTCTCATGAGGAATTTCAAGTAGAGCTCTACATTAGAGGATCCAGTTCACATGCATTTGGAGGTGAAAGAACTTTCCATTTAAAAGGAACAGGGAGTGCAAATGGCCAAGTTCTAGGAATTTCGTGCATTCAATTCACAGAGAAAATGTCTAGTGTGAGAGCAGCAGGGAATGATAAGAAAGAAAGTGGTTGTAAATGAGGCTAGTATGTTCGGGAAAAGCGAGGTCATATAGGGCTTTGTTAATTATGTTAAGAGAATTGAAATTTTAGTCTAAGAGCAACGGAGGTTCACAGGATGGTATAAGCAAGGAAGTGACATTATCTAATCTGGGTTTAAAAATACCAGCCCAGAAGGTCAGTTAGGATAATGTAATGGGAACAGTAATGAAGGGCTGGACTAACCTAATGGTAAGGCAAGTAGAGGAATGAATTTAGATGGCCTGGCTGAAATGAATCATTATCAGAAGTGAGGGGGCAAAGTACATTGCCTACATTTTCAATTTCTGCAACTAGATGAATAATGATGCGCCTCACTAGATAAGGAAGACTCAAGGATGAGAAGATTTGGAATTTAGATCACATAAACTTAAGAGTTATAGTCACTACACATATACTATGAGGTCAGTTGATTAAGTAAATATATTGATCTGGGTACTAGGGAGCAATTAAGATATAGAAATAGAGACTTGAAAATAATCAGTATAAAAGTAGACTTTTAGACCATGGGACAAATAGGTTATACAAGGTAAGAGCTCCTAAGAGCATTATGTTCATGTAGAAAAGGATCAAGTGTATATCCCCAAGTACATATTCCAACCCTAGAATTAAAAAAAAAAAAAAGAGGACAATGGAAAGCCAACAAAGGAGACTATGAAAGAGTTACCAGAAAGATAGGAAAAAAACTAGGACAGATCTTAGAGAAATCCATTAAAGTACTGCAAATTGGAGAGCTGGACAATTGTGCTGGAGGCTGAAAGGTCTGGATTCTATCTCAATATTGAATCATATTAACAATCATTAGTCATTTATTATATAAGCAACATGCCAAGCCTCCTGAACAGTCAAGGGATGCATTTTGCACCTAGAAAATAAAGCTTATAGATCAAAGTTTATTTCACCATAAGGACCAAAAGTGCATCCAGTTGTCACTAAAAATGTGAATGTTTGGTATGTGTATTTACTGATAGTTATTAACATATTTGATGTGGTTTACATTTGAAAGAAGTCAGCTAGTAATAGTCTTCGTTAGGATAGGAAGATAGTAACTACAGTCGATATTGGATAATCTAAGTGGAATGGTGTTGGCGTGGGTGACCCAGCAACAGCAAGCTGAAATTTGCTCTGGAATACTTGGGACAGGAATTGCATTTCAGAGAGAGAATAACCATCCCAGGTTTATGGCTTGCCAGACTTGTTTCACAGTTTATTTGCTTTGCATGTAAACCATCATAGTTCTATGTAAAGAAAAAAGCAATCAGGCTAAATATTGGAAATACATGCACTTAATTATCACCAAAGATGTTGTCTAAGGAGGTAAATTAACCAGTTATTTTTAAAATACAGAGTTTCAAGAGCAATCTTTACCTACATGTTAACGATGATTTCTCTGGACAAGAACTAAAGTGCTTTTCTGGAATGCAAAGGAGGTGTCTATAACAGAATAATTTTGAGATTTTTTTTCTAAATACTATTTCCTTCCCTATATTCAAGGTGGGAGTCAGACCCATGGTACCTTTTTTTTTGCCTCAGAATTTCATGTAAGTAAAATACACAAGGTGAAAGGTGTTTTGCAGAGAGATCTACCTAAGCTAACATGGGGAATATGTTTGAGTATGTGTGTGCATGTTGAAGGCTAAAGTTACTGAAAAGGTCATAAGCCTGACTAAAAAGTTGCAAAACCTCTAGATATGAAGAAAAAGTGTAGGCATGAACTGAGGATGCTTGACAATGAGAATGGTGGGAGGATAGGCCAAGAGAAAGAGGGGCCATTTACATTTGTGGTATTGCAAAATTCTAGGATGCTGGCACAATGCTAGCGTTATAAGAAAAGCTCCAAAAAGTCTTTGAATGATCAAAATTGATTTCCCCTTGCCTATTAAATGTTTAAATATATATTACAAGATGAGTTCATTTATATAATAAAATTATAAATATATATATTTAAATATATATTTATAAGAGAGAGAGAATAATACTTACGGCCAGGCAGGGTTTGTGCAGATATCCAACTTGAAGCATTGCCATAGCCAGCATTGGTGCTGGCAGCCACCTGGAATCTATACCATCTAAATTTCTTTAATCCATATACTGTCTCTTCAGTTACATCAACTTCATAGAGGTACTGAGTTTTTTGATACTCAATGCATTCGTCAGATTCCCATTCTCTGCATTTTTGAGCCCGAAGCTGAGTGGTAATCTTGTAATTTTGGAAGTAGCCATGGATTGTGTCAGGTCTCATCCATGTCAGTGTCGCACTAGTTGACTGAACACTAGAAAAGGCAAGATTTGTGGGAACACTGGGCACTATAAATGAAAGAAAAGAAATGGAAATATTGGAATGACCACTTTATAAGCAATAGGAACCAAAGAGATTTTAAAATATTTATGATGCTCCTAGTAAGAAATGGAAATATTGGAATGACCACTTTATAAGCAATAGGAACCAAAGAGATTTTAAAATATTTATGATGCTCCTAGTGGCAGTCTAATAACAGCTGCCCATAGTCAACATCTTCACACATTCCAGGAGCAGAAGGGACTGAAAATGGCAGTGTCTTCAGCAGTCCCTTCAGTCCCTTCTGGTAAGGTAAGGCTTCCAGGACCAGCAGTTCCAACCACTAGAGAACAAAATTATTATGATTTTTCAATTCCTAATTTTGCTTTCAGATCCATTCATTAGTCACATAAATTTTCTTTGACTTCATGTATAAGCACTGGTATAAGCAAAATTACATGTTCCTTTAATTCTAACCACTTCCTTTGGTATGGCCCAAGTTTTTAACATTCTACCCAAGAGACATTTTTATATTTAATTCTCTAGATACAAAAAAACCACATCTTGCGTATAGTAAATATTGTCTATAAAACAATTTTAAGTAAACAAAATTGCTGGATGAATTGATAGCTTGATCTTTATTTATCTCAAAATATTTTAATAAAATATTTTCTAGAACATCATCTAGAATGCTAATATTAATATATACATGTAGGTATATGCATATCATATAACAACCTTATAATACTTGGAGTCATTCATTAGATTTTTATATTAATCATCAGTTTCCTTAATGTATACCACATGTCAGTCTCTGAGATTGGTGCTAAAGATTCAGAAAAACTAAGTTCCCATCTTGTTTTCAAAACATAGCCATTTAATGGGCAAGTAAGAAAACAAGTTATGCAAGCCATATTTAAGAGTACTAATAAAGAACACTCATTCTTTTGTAAATATGTATGAATCTAAAACAGAGAAAAATTCCTGCCCTTGTGAAAATTTCATTCTGAAAGGTTTATACACTAAAATATAAATTAATATTATATATAATATTGTGATGAACAATATTATGGAGAAAAACAATGAAAGGAAGAAATGAAGAGTTTCAAAGAGATTAAATTAGGCAGTTAGAGAAGGCCTTACTAATTAGAAGATATGTTTCTGATGAAATGTGAGCAGCTAGTGATGCGGATATTTGCAGCAAATATTGCTAGGAAGAGAAATGCGTGATTCACGGTCCTAAGTTGGAAGTATACTGAACAATGACAAAGAGGTCCATGTAGCTTGTAAGACCCAAGGTTTGATAAAACCCTGAGATCTATATTGTATGTGATATAGTAAAACATTATTCTTTCATTTGAGCAGAAAGACTGACAAACTCTACATGTGTACACACAAATTGTTCTAGCTTCTGTGTTGAGAATCCGACTGAAGGGAGATGAGAGTAGAAAAGGGAAGAGTAATCAGTAGGCCTCTGCAATATTCAGACTAGAGATAATGATTACATGAACCAAAATCACAGGGAGAAAAATGAAAGGCAGCATTTAGATTTGAAATGTGATCTGAAGGGTAACTGACAGAATTTACTGATACTTTACACACAGGGTAAAGGAGGAGTAAAAGAAAGTTCTCATATTTTCAATATTTGAGCAAATAAAAAAATGAGATCAGTATTAAACAAGAGGGGAAATGATTGTGGAAAGAGCAAGCTTTAGAGAGGAAGACTAGAAATTTTTTTCAAGCATGTTAATTTTGAAATGCCTACCAGATGCATAGAAGGAGATTCAAAGAGTAAATATATGCCTGAGTCTGGAGGGTTTTTTTAGAGAGGTCTGAATTTGAGTAAAAAAAAAAATGTTGGATTTCTGCTTTTACTAAATTATCCATAAACCTATTATATATTTTACTAAAACTATATGTGAAGACACAGTCTAAAGCATTGAAAATCAATTAGATAATTTAAAGGAACAGATTTAATTAATTTTAAGTATTACTATTTATCATCAAATCTTAATAAATTTAACTGAGCATCAACCTAAAATGCAGCATGACAAATAAAGCAATTTCACACTACTTACAACAAAATCCTTCTTACATCTTTGCTTATGGTCTTAAAAAGCAATTAGAGAAAAAGTTATTTTTAAGGAAAACACCTGTGTAGTAGTTTCAGGAATGGCTAGCGAAGTTTAAGATTAGCTAAAAGGAAGGATTTTCAAAATTGATTCGAACCTCTCAGTCACTGGAATTTAATTTAGAGGAAGATAAAACATATTTTCAAAATATTCTAATACAAAAATAGGAAAACATGCCTGATTTGAAGGTTTAGGAGCAGTTTTCGGAGCTCCTAAAGGAGGTGGCATGTGGGAGGGAATTTCACTGATTGGAAAGGTAGAGAACTGAAAGCAGAGGCAACATGATAGAAGTGTAATTTGACTGTAGCTTATAACGCAACACGACAGCCTGGGTACATACTTACCAGAGGGACTCTTAGTTGGTCATGCAATGGGCAACTATCAAGACATTCACAAATACATGTAATAAAATCCAGTATAAGAAGAGACATATACAGCATTTGATTTAATTAAGAAAGAAATAAAATGGTGAAATAAATAAGAAATAAGAAAGAAATAAAAATAACTATATGAAAGAAGTTATTTTTTAAATGTATTTTATGGTCAAATACATAGAACAAATGAATAAATGAATACATAGGACAAATGAATCAAAAGATCAAAATTCCAAGAATTTGAGCAATTTTAGAGATAATTTTGGTTGACTTGTCTTTCTATGTGTGTCTTTTAAATAGGCAGATGTCTCCCAATATTTCCAGTTCATGTGTGCAACATTCCTCCAGTTTTTCAACCAAACACTAATATAGACCCTGATGTGAAGGAATGTTTTAGCTGTAATAAAGAATCCAAGTCACTTTAAAATAGGAAGAACTTATCTAAATGAGCCTGATTTCATGAGACCTTTCAAAACTGAGTGTTTTCTATGTCTAGTTGCATATAAGGAAGATCTCCAAGCAAGAGAAGGATTCAATGTATATAAATTTCTCCATTGCTGATTTTGAAGAATTTGGGGGTCATGTGGTAAAGAATTCAAGATATCTTTAGGAGCTGAGAGCAATGCTTGGCTAAGAGTCAACCAGGAAGTGAGGATATCATCTGATAAGTGTAAAATCCTGAATTTTGCAACAACCATATGAACTTGGACAAGGACTTGAACTCCACATAAGAATTATTTAACTGACAACTCTATTCAAACTTGTAAGAGAACCCAAGCCAACATGCCCAGATTTTTGACTGCAAGAGCTGTGATCTAGAAAGTATTATTTTAACCCATTCAGTTGATGATAATTTGTTATAAAACAGAAAATTAAAACAAATTCTCTCTAGAAAACGAGCTCTCTCTCTCTCTAGACTCTTCTGAAACATATAGACATTTTTGAACTCTTGAAATTTTAGAATTTTCATCTCCACTTCACTATAACATTTACACCAAAGATCCAAAAAGCTTTGGATTTTATATTCACAGCAATTAAAAATTGATCAATTTTGACTATATGTTATATACATAAGTCATATAAAATATGACTATATATTATATGTACATACAGATGCCAGTCTACATGCTAGGTTGTGTCTCAGTTCTAAGTTAAGGCTTTGAACTAATAGTAACTTAATGATTATCCTTGGAACATCTGAACAAATGAGTAAGAAGGGGTATCAGTGGGTATAAGTAAATGGTGGAGACTTTCTGATAATGTATAAATTAATCAGACACCTGATAGTTAAGAAGCAGCTTCCCAGGATTTGTTAATATATATCAAAACAGAGGGAAAAGAATTTGGTATGTTGGAAACACTTCAGAGGCTGCACAGTCTACAATGAGGTAGGTAGGAAGATTAAAAAGTTGGAGATGTAGGCCAGAAGAAATACTGTTGAAATTTTTACACTGGATTTAAAATCACTAGTTTCATCCTAAATGAAGTGGGATTCTTGGGAAGTTTTTATTGATTTTTCCATTTTCATCAAAATTACTGTTTTCCCCATGAAAGCCCAGGAGTGTGGTCCAGACATGACCCTTTCTTTTCAAATCCACCACCAATCACCCCCTTGAATAGTTCAATTTCTTCTGCCTGGGTTTTACTAAGCAAGGGGGGCCAAAAGGAAAGGGATGCATTAGCTTTAAATGAACTAGAGAATACAGAAGAGGTACTTTTTCACTCAAGCAGTAGGAGATACTCATGACACCATGATGAATGATTTTTCTCTTCCAATGTTCAGGTTTTAGAAAGACTTTAAAGGTAAACTTCGTTACAAAGGTGAAATTTTCAGCAGATTAATATGGGTTCACAGATTATAATATGTCCAAATTAAGTATTACAGAGAAGAAACAATTTAAAGAGGCTATTATTTACATTTGACAGAGAACAAAATTTAGAGTTGTTTTTACCCTGGTTAATGGAAGCATGATACAACTGCAGTTGCCTTCCATGTCCAAACAACAATGTGCCTTGCACAGACACCCAGTGTTAGGCACAAGGGGCACCCGATAAATGTTAACCGTGTGAATAAATTATGATTCATTGAAATAGGTCTTCGATTTTTCATGAGGTACAAAATATTTTCCATTTTTTCCACATTTTTTCAATCAAATGTACTTTAGAAGATGAACCAGAAATAAGTCCAAATACGTCCCACAGACATTTTTAATAAGGCTACCTCAGAGGCACTCATAAGTGACCAGCAGTAACCCTCATTTATAACTAGTATCTTCTCTTTTGATGAACTGTGTGTTGAGCTAGACTATTTCAAGGCAACTGCCCTATTGAATTACAGATACAAAAAGGATTACACTCAGTTTAGCATGGAGAATCAGATTTCCATTCTTTAAGAATGACTAAAAACCTCAAACTTTTTCTATCCACAGATGGTACTAATTTGAACACATCATTCCATGCTTCCTGGAGAAATCACGCAGCTTGCTTAGATTTTCTAAACATGACTGAACTGTGATGAAGCGATCAACATTCACTGCCAAGGTATTCCGTAAATTATATTTTATTCATAAATTATTCTTACTGGTGAAATACTTTCATCATAGTTGAAATGAAAGTCTGTAGATCTTAGAACTAAAATTTGTCACAGGTTTAAATGCATGCTAGTTTTAAAAAAATATTTACTATATTCCACTTAGAAGATTAAAACATGAATAGAATGCAATTTTTCTCTAAATTTCTCAATATCATTTAATCAAAATTTGCCAGCCTCGCATAACAGAATTCTGAGATTGTCTGTATTGCTCTCATTGGCCTGGCCAAAAAAAAAAAAAAAAAATGAAAGACCAAGTTTCCTTGACTCTGTTATTAAATATTGTTAACTTCAAATATAGATGTCTTTTAAGCTAGATAGGAAATTTATATTTAATAAGTTACATTATAAAATTTACAAAAGCATAAACATAAGCATACTTACTTAAGAATAGTTTCATTTCTGTTAGTTTTAAATAATCTATAACCCCCATATATTTACTTATTATTTTTGATAAATTTACTTTAATACATATAGACATTGATTTATAACAATGAAAACACCTGAACCTTATGGTACAATGCAATGTTGCTTCAATAAAAAGGATCAATTAAATTAAGAGGATCTCTTTATATAATCCTTTCAGTAACTCAACATTCAAATATATTATCTTAGCACTTGAAAAGTACAGTTTACTAACACTAACATTAGTATAGACTAATATAAAAATATAAACATTGACAAAGCTGAATGCAAAGCAAGCTTCAGCATATCAGATATAAATTTTGTATGAAGCTGAATTTAATCAAAAGCATACTGGATGTTCACATTAAGAGGTGTGGTCAAGATATAAATGTTACAGAAAAATCTATTTTTGATACATGTATGAAAAGTAATTTAGGTAATAGAAACTACCACCGATAGGCAATTCCCAAAGGAAAACTTCAGTGAAAGAAGATCTGTGGAACTAAATTTTGTAGGATAATGAAAGACTAGTAGAGATATAGAAGAATAGATACTCAATAAAACTAAGAATGGGGAGACATACATATTACTTACTACGGAAAGTATATTAGATTAAAGAAAGTCTAAGGAAGTAATAAGAAAAACAGTATTGAGAGGTTCTGAAAGATTGGAAGGAGAGTTTAGATGATTACTGTTGGGAATAGAGAATGACAGAGATTAGCTGATAAAGTATAAATTTAAAATTTTCAGCCTCCATATAACTAGTTAGTAGGTAAATTTGAGAGAAAAAGTTATACAGTCTGATTCAGATTGCAACAACAAAGAATAACTTAGGAATAGTGCCAAAAGAAAAGGAAAAACAATATTGGCAGAAAATGATGATTTACTGGAAGAGAAAAAAATAAAACAAATAGAATGAACACAAGAATTATGTTAATAGACAAAACATATGCTTATATTTCCTAGACATAGGCTATGACTTGGCTCGAAGTGTTACAGAAAACAATTCAAAGAGGGGAAAATCAAGAATGTAAATCTAGGTGACCAAATATAAAATAAATTAAATAAATAAGAAAAATACACTAATCACTATTACTAAGACCAAAGATTTATTTGTCCCTTAAAAAAATTACATTAAGCGAGTACTAGATATCTTAATGTGCAATGTCCCCACCAACATCCTTACAAAGTATGATGTTTACTGAATTTGTCTCTTTCTTACAATGCCTCTCAGTGAGGGTGGGTTAAAATGATTATCAAACACATTCCTGTGAAAATATTCTTCAAGATTCTAATTTGGTTCAGATATACCACTCTAGGTGTCTGACTTAATCCTGGGAAAGATTTTGGGAAAGATGGAACAGAATTTACCAGAATGGTAGCATATTCACAGAATGTACACAAACATGATTTTTGTTAGTATTATAAAGCTGAGACTATGGATTGACATACTTATTAGAATGCCAAATTAAATCTTAAAATATTTCATTTGCAGGAAAGCAAACTGAGGAACTATTCATAAGCAGGATTAGGACTTCTTAAATTTGTTGTGGGTCTATCCCAATGCAAATAGATGGAGAACTGGAACCCAAAATTCTACAGAAAACAGCTACATTAGTTTTCAAACCAAGTGTTACTACACATATAACTTATGTGTAAAAACATATTAGTAGAAATGTAATTGAAAAATCATTTCGGAGAATACTACAAAATAGATTATATATATTTTATTTGGAGGAAAAATGAGTTATTTATTTTATAGAGTCATTAACATGACAACTTTATATAACAAGTAATCTCATGAGAATGTCTATCAAGAATGACAACTTTGATTTAAAATAATTTAGCTGAATTAGTTCTTAGGGGACTAATTACATATCAGAGTTAATTGTCTATTACAACCACTCCTGGAACACCTGGAGGAAACAAACCAACTGACATTGATGAAAAAATTAGAAAGGCATACATGTTTGTGGAGATTCACTAGAAGATTAATATGGGTAAATAAAATGCAGGTTTCATATCATATTAGCATAGATAATTAGACATCTTAGAAGAAGTATCTTAGGTTAACTATAAGAGGTCAGAAAAAAACCAGTTTGGGATAAATATGTATATAAGTTTTAAAATGATGAGAGTCTACTAACATTTAAGGAAATGTCAAACAAGCAGACAGTGTTGGTCTAAGTTTCAGGTCAAGCCAATATTTAATGGATAGAGAATTCCATTAGGAAAACAGATCATGAGAAACTCAGATGTGCTGATAATCTGCATAAACTGGCACTTAAGAAACAACTGTTTAATATCTTACACCTATGAAAATATAAGAAAAATCAGCAAGAAAATCTAAGGAAAATTTTATCTACTTCCCAATGCATGGGGAGACAAAGTTTAACATTTGAATCCAGTCCAGATAAAAGAATGTTATACATCTTGGCTCTCATCTTAATATTTCTTAAAGGCCATATCTTTGATCTATTCTTATTTCAGAAAAAAGAAATCCTCTCTACAAATAACAGAGAAGCCAAACAAGGCATTACATAACACACAGAATCAGTAGTTTGCGTTTTAATGGTTAGAATGAAGGTCAACATTCTTCAGAGGATAATAACAAAATCCAGATATTGTACCAAACACCAATAGTCCAATATAAGATTAAAAATTACCAGGCAATTATGAAAATTAGTAATGTAAAGAGACAGTGACTCAAAATTGTGAGGAAAATTAAAAAAACAATGAGACAATGAAAGAAAAGAACACCAAAAAAATGATAATACTATGGGAAAATATGGAATTCTTTCCTTGACTCATCTAAATAGTTATTGATCTTGTAGCTAAAAACAATACAATGAATGGTGACATTTATCACATTACAAAGATGCAAAAAATTAAAATAAATAGATGTCAAATGCATGGTAATAACAGCACAAAATAAATAGTACATAGAACTGTACTTTTACAAAATTTACATATTTTGGTGAATTTTCTCATTTACTTTAAATAGGCATGATAAACTAAGGAATCATATTGTAGTCCATCAAACATGAAACAACTTCTGAAAATAAAGGTAGTGTAAATACCCAATAAAAAATTAAAATGCTATGCTAAAACTATTCGATTAATTCAAAGAAAGGAAGAAAATTTTTAAAAAGACAAAAAGAAAGCAAAGAATAAATGATATGTCTAAATTCAAATAAATTGCTGAAGATTCTAAAATAAATAGATCACACATTCCATTTAATAAGCAAAGATTGTGTTTTCTACCATACACTTTTAAAATGTAATCAAATCATTCAAAAATGAACACAAAAAAAGACATGTGATGAGATAAGTAAACTAAAGAGTGTGTATCTATATTACTATCATACAAAAGAATCTTTAAGACAAGTACTGATTTTTAACATATCCTTCAGGCAATGTTAATGGCCCCATACCAACCAATAAAGCAAAGACAGTCTATAAATATTGACCAATTTATTATATTAAAAAACTATTCATTGCTCATCTCTGAAATGCAAATTAAATTTACAATAAGATAGACATTCTTTTATGACACTGGAATGTCCATATTTAAAGAGTCTAATAAAGAATTCTGGTTATGATGAGTAATCAGAAATCTCAAATTTGCTGCTGGATTTATATTTTAAATATGACCACATCCATAAACTGTTAGTTTCTTGAATAGTTGAAGATGCATCTAAACTAAGGCCAAGCAATTCTACAAAAACAATGTATACAAGATGGTAATAGTTTCACTCATAACACTTAGTTTAGAACAATTCATAGATCTATAAAGAGCAAAGACACACATGGATTTCATACAATGGTAAATGCTTCAGCAATAAAATAAAATTACACAATGTGTGAACATGAATTTTACAATTATGTGGAAAGAGACCAGAATAATAGACTACATATAGCTCAAGAACAACCAAAACTAATCTATGTTGATTGAAATCAGGAAAGTGATTGCCTGAGGGGCATGAGGGGAAGAAGGTATAAGGCCCTTTCTGTGGGAGATGGAAATGTGCAGTATGTTGTTAAGTGGTGGTTACATGGTTATGGTGTACTTTCATTTGTGAAAACCACTAAATTGTACTTTTATGTTCTGTGCATTTCATTTATATAAAATAATTTCTATAATTAAAAGACAAAAAGAATAAATCTTGAAATAGATTTCTTTCAAAAATATAGCAATATTCAAAATAAGTCATGTACTATGTGTAAAAAGAAATTAAATCTTGGACACTAATAATTTCTGGCTAATGTCTTATAAATCTAGACCACAGTGGGAGGGTTAGGAGGGACGAGCCGGGAAGGGCCCAATGAAATATAGTAAAAGATTGTTGGCACTTTAGTTGTGGGTTGGTTTGGTTACAGACATCTGAAGACTTATCAACCTACTCTCCCAAATCATATACAATGCTGTAAAACAATGCCATCTCAATAAAAATCCAATTAAAAAGAAGGAAGAAGAATCATGAGCTTTAATGTTTTTCCCATGTATTCATTTTAGAACAAGTCTTTCGGATTAGTTCAAATGTCAACTGATTTCAACTATCCTTTTACAAGTAATCTGCAAAGTTTTTAATACTTCTGAGAAGAAAAATGTCCTATCCTATCTTTGGGATCATGTCTTACAGAATCCACCATTTCTTTCTAATAACATCTAATACAATTACTTCCAAATTTCAAGTCTAAACTCCACAAGTATTAGACCTCTCATACATAGCCAATATCATTAATGGGCTAACATTTTTTAAATTACAAAATGGGATCTTGATTTTAAAAAATCTCACCTAAAATCAGCTCATTTAATTAGCAACAAGTCAGAAAATTAGGCTGCTGATTCACTTTTATTGTTATTGAGGTAACACTGATTTACAACATGGTATGTTATAGAGGTATAGGTTCTCCCCCTTCAGGTGATCCTATTACACCAGACCAGCCACCAGCACTATACACAATCCTCCATCATAGTCCATTGTGCTCCCTCTCCACATTGATACCACTTAAATATGGAAAATGGAGAAACAAAAAGAAAGGGTCAGATAATGCCAAACTAATAGCAAACCCTAGAAATCTGATGGTAGAAGTAAGATTCTCAGAGGGATGGGGGAGGGGCAAGAACAAAGGGTATTGGTCATACATGTATTCTTCACACATGTATTAATTCATAAATGTATTTGTACATGTATTCTTCATACATGTATTAATTGCCACAGATTTCATTACTGTGTTATGGAATAATATCTATCATTCTTCTAACATTGCAAAAATGTTATAAAATATCATCCTTCACAATAAAGTATCTAGACATATAAGTAGTGGAATATTTATTCAAAGTTGCAGTGAATAGGAAGTAAAACTTAAATTACAGGGATAACATTTAAATACCAAGAACAGTTATTTGTATTTGAATTTTGAGAATTTATATGAGTCCTTTATCTTGCTTCCTCCCAAAAGTTTTTTTTGTGCTACAAAACTTGTAATATTTTAAATTCATTAAATTGAGGCAACAGATGTTTGCACAACTTTCTATTTGCTTGTTTGTTACACAACTTTCTATTTGCTTGTCTTCTTGTCATTCACAGTGTATTGACTCTAAACTGAGTCTAAATTAACGCAATCTTATTTAAGAAATGTTGCCATCATTACAACTTATATTCTACATTTCAGTTTTTACACCTTTAGTAGATGTTTTCCTTTGAAGTAACAATCTCAGACAAACAGCAGGCCCATTTCAGACGTTTTCAAATGATTTGGTTACCAGAAAGAAAGGAGAGAGCTTTTGTATGCACACACATATGCTGCATTTACTTAAAAAGGGAAGTAAAGGAGAAAAAAATTTTTAAATGGGGTGATCTGGGGGAGGAGGTTGACATGCAAAGGCTGTCATGAAAAGTATCAGCTACAGCTGCCTAGGACAGGAATGGAAAATAGGGTAATAAGATATGTCCCAGTTCCTAAATAAGTTAATAAAAATGCTGCTTGAAGAACAGCTGGCTTTAGCTGGAGCTGGGATGAAGGAAAGAGAGGCTACCCAGAGTCCTCTTAATGAAAGGTATTAGAGCATCTATGGGGTCAAGGAGAATAATGCAGAGTAACCCAGATAGACCTTTTAAAATGGAATTGCATTGGAAAATACTTTTACATTTATAATTTAGAACATGATACTTAGGACAATTTCATTGCAGCAAGCTCACAGTTTTGGAGCTAATCTGGGATAAAAAAATGCAACGCTCAGCAACTTTCAAAATTTCTCAGAGTTGCTTCATTATTTTAAAGCTTTTATTGCATTAATAATATCTTTACTTCTTTAGGTTAAGCAGAATGTGATAATAGAAATTCAATGCTTCTGAATTTTTAATCTTTATTTGTATGACATGTGTATATCCTTACATCATAAATATGTCTATACAGATTATTGAGGAAATTCATGTAATGGACCTAAATGTCCTTATTCAGTGATGGCTCTATTAATGTGAGTATGGAGAAAACTACTCCAATTCCAATGTACAGGAAGCATTTGTTCAGTTTCTAAGGTAATGGAGGCATCATAATATAGTAGAAAGGATTCAAGACTAATAAGAATTTTGCTAGAATTTAGATGTGATACATTTAGTAACCACAAGCTTTATATTCCCCATCACTGCAAAATGAAATGACTAAAGGAGGTTGTCACTGAGATCTAGTGAAATTTTAAAAGTTGTCATCTAAAGTTTAAAATCACATAAAATTTGATTTATCATAGTTTTCCCAGTCATCCCTATAAATACTTCATATGTGATAAATAGCAATCTTAAATAGACTGAAAGTTTACCACCTTACAAGATAATAAGCATATTTCTATGAATGAACTTCTGCTTTGAAAAAGATGGAGAAGCATTTTTCCTATTCTTCCTGCTAGGTACAACTAAAACTATGGACATCAAATATGAAAAAAATAATAATAAGGTGACTTTGGAAGGAAGCAAAAAGGCAGAGCAACCAGAGGATTCAGGATTCAAGGACCAATACAGCGAAAAGTTCCCTGGGTTTTCTTTCTCCTCATGTATCACAGAAAACAGCAATCTGGAAATGCCAACCAGCTCAGAAAAAAAAAATCAGAGATTAAAAAGAAACAAGAATCTTACTCTCTCTAAACAAGCCAAAGAGATGAAAGAAAAAGGCAAAAAACAAACAAACAAAAAAAAACAAACTAACAGTGTGAACTTGTAAGACAGAAACCTTTGGACAATAACACTATTCTAACAAAATCCACAGGAAAAAGAAAGAAGCATGTACTCCCCCACACACACTCCCCACACAAACAAATATCAAAAGGGAACCTGCTCTTCTGGACTCACCAGGCAGTGATGGGTCATCCCAACCATCCTTGATAGGGTGAGGTCAGAAAAGGCAAAATAGAGAACCAGGATTTTCACCTCTTGCAGTGGTAATGAGACCCTACTATTGTGTCAGGGAGAATTTGTGGAGAAGAGTAAGGGGTACTCCTTTCCAATCCAGGCAGGCTGCAGTCAGGATGTGCCAACACTTCCCTTCAGGTGTCAAAAGAGATCGAAAGGAGGATCTACATTTCTATCTCTATCTCAGAGTAACAAAGATTTGTTCTCTTTTTCCCTACCAGAGTCTTATCACAGGACACCATTACAAACACAATGACTTACAGGTTATTTCAATTATTGATTTCCTATTAGCTGAGCTTCTGTATGTGTGCTTTTCAAATGAGTTGTTTTCATCTCAGATATAACATATATGTATAGCTGTATTATTACCTTACTATCATTTTGATGTCTTAAATATTGATAATTATATCTTGTCTTCTTTTTTTGTCATGTTAGCTAGTCGTTGCATAGTTTTATCTTTTCAAAGAGTATTTTGTTTCATTGATTTTCCCTACTGTTTTTCTACTGTTATTCTGCTTTTGATGTCATTGATCTTTACAATTTATTATTCTCTTCCTTTTTTTATTCTTTGGATTTATATTTCTTTACTTTTTATAGATCTGGAATAATGTGAAACACTTAAGACTAACCATTAGACAAAATTTTGGAGGGTTACAAACAAATCTTCATATTTTCAGAACAATCTGAATTTTCATAAAATTCACACATGAATGGATCACGTATACTTGAGGAACGACATTACCAAGCCTTGTGCTCAGATGTTTGATTTGTTTACTTGTTTCTTTGTTGCATAGCTGATGTGAGGAAATGGACGCTATATGCTTTTTTGCAAATGGTTCAAATTCATATTTCAGCTCCAGCTCTGCATCCTAAGAGTTTTTCCATAGTTAAATTTGTATACAACTTGAAAGCCCTGAAAACTTTCAGGTCACCAAAAATATATTCCTTTTTGCTGATTGAATAAACAGTTTTACCTAATAGCATTAATTTTCCAATTGCAAATACTTGGAGTGGAAGCTTAGCAAAGAAGCAGAGCTATTCCAGAGTTTCTCCAAGAAGTCCTATATAATAGATATAAAAGTATGTATATATGTATGTGTGTCAAATTATTACTTTTAGTGGGAGTTTTTTTTTTTTTTAATCTTGAGACCCCTAGCTGTGAATTCTATAAAATAATTATGGTCTGGAATGCTTGTCTGTTCTACAGCATATCATTAGTATTTTGTGGCCCTATATATTATAACAATAGGTTGTTTTACACCCAGATATTGTTAAATAGTATTGTTTCCAGCACAGAATACAAATTACATTAGATGTGATTGGGATGACATAATGAAGGTTTGTAGTCCTCGTTTTAGAAAAGATTGGTGAGGAAATTAAAATACACTAGAATTTGGTCATTTAACACATGAACTTTGCCTAGTCATGTTAGAAATATATCTTGACCCCAAGCCCTAAAATACCTGCATGGAATCTCTGGTCATCTATTAACACAAAGAGCTCCCAGAACACTTAAACTTTAAGGAAAAGATTTTGTTTTTCTGGATCCAGAGCATCAAGATTTCCCAGAAAGCAAATGACAAGTGAGTATAAGGCTGAATCACATGCCAGAAGCACTACTATTTGGGAGGCCATTAAAAATAGATTCAAG
>PVHY01023085.1:0-21497 GCA_004024945.1 Uropsilus gracilis | reverse complement strand
AAAAAAAAAAAAAAAACAACTCCAACACAGAGTTCAAATCGGCAAACTCCTTAACTTCCTTTAACACACATGCTGCTAGCCTGGGTCCGCCAAAGCCTGCAGGCCCCAGACCTTGGCCACATGGCCAAACTCACATGGCTCACATTTTTATACCACAAAATGGCAGAAACCAAGCCTCAATTTGAATCTGAATCGCATAGAATCCCTCTTTCTTGGTTTCAAACCTTTTTACATATCCTTCCTGTTTTCCCACCTTCCAGAAACAGCTCCTGAATTACTATATTACAAAGAAAAAACCTGTTTTACTTCATCCTTTCCCTCCTATCCTTCTGAAAGGAAATTCTCATAAGGCCATTCTCACATCTTAGCACATCTTCCTTGAAATCTGCAACCTTAAACAGGAGACAATGACACCCAGGGGGAGTGCAGCCCCTATCACCCTTACCATTATGTTCAAAGCCAAAACAGATTCTTAATTTTAAAAGACTGTGTATTTCTAACCAAGTGTTTGCCTAATTACCAAACAGAAAGGAAACATATAAGAAAAACCCTGATCATTCAATGTAGTCCAAAACCTCAGTCTTAGTCCTGATCCTCTCACCAAGGTCCACTCAGTCAGTTCATCAGTGCGGGCTCCAAACAAACATCCTTCCTTGTCCTTGGCATGTTCCATCCAAGCAGGTAGACAAAGACACCACTGCCCCCTCCTTGTCCTCTTCACTTGAGGTGGTAGAAAGAAACTCTGAAGAACAGGAATCAATAACAGATTTCATCAAGGCCTCCTCATCCTCATGGCCTCTCCTCAGGCTTGAACCTATGGCCAGGCAGCCTGCCTCAGCCATGTTGCCTGGACTTAAATTGCCCTTCTCCCAAGAATGCTAACCCCAAAATTGGTTGCTCCCCAAAATGATTGACGATCTCTCTCTTTGTTCCAACTTTCCTTATATATCCTTATTTCTTTATCAAGCCGTTCTAGGAACTAGCTTGTAAATTACCTCACATTATAGAAGAAAAACCTATTTCCCATCTTTCTCCCTCCTTGTATCTCTTGGAAAAGGAATTCTGATTAAATCCATTCTTAAGTCTAGCATGTCCTTCTTAAAACTTGCAATCCTAAAATGGCACCCAGGGGGTAGTTACCCCCTATCAAATGAACCATGTCTAAAAGTCACTATATTCTACCTTCTATTGCCCTGTCCCTCATTCCTCACCATTGTTAAGTTGAAATTGGGTAAAAAGGAACAAAAAAAGACTTTTTGACTTAAACTTAACACACCTAAGCCTGCTTCTCTCTAAGAAGCAGGCTCTAAAGAGTTAATTAGCATTTTTACTCAAGGCCAGTCTCACATTTTAGCATATCTTCTTTAAAATCTGCAATCTTAAACAGAAGACTATAAGGGGGGGAGTAGGCACCCCCTATCAAAGTCACAACCTATTATAACCAAAAAGGCCTTTAGAAAATTTCCTGTTCAATCTTTTTACTGTAAGGAGAAAGATCTTCTCAAAGATTAAGAGATTTGTCTACATTAGCTCTGTTGATCTTTGCTAGTACTAAGTTCCCCCCCAAAGATTGCTGGATATCTCAAAGGATCACTTCAATCTTCCTAAAGTAGCTTCTTCTCCAGTGTCTGATGGGGGTAGGGTGTGCATATTCTTGGAGAAGCCCAGCACAGAGCTCCATGCTGTGCCCTGTGATGAAGCAGAGAGAGATGGAGGGGAAGGGAAAGGGCCATAGCCAAGAAGACAGACCTAGGTCTCTCAGAGTGTCTGTGTCTTTAAATATGTCCTTAAATGTGGCCTCCATAATTCCTTAAATCATCAGGGGGACCCTGGCCTCCATAATTCCATACCTCCCTTCAGGTATCTAGCCCATGCCACTGGGACAGGAGGGGAGCAGATCTTCCCCCCAGGAGTCAGGCACAAGCTTCTCGTGCCTGTTGCCGTGTTGGGTTGAGGAATCTGTGGCCCTTGGCGTCAGCCATCTACATCGTCAAAAGTCCTGCTCTGGGGAAGTTAGCTGGACAGCCTTCAGGAGCCAGCACTAGAGTGAGCCGTAAGCCACACCCATTTGGGCGTTTATTTGATGGAACAGGACAGCAACGCAGATGGCTTCTCCGCTCAGTCATGTCAAGGGAACAGAATACGCGTCCTCCTCGCACTGCCTCAATCCGTTTCCCGCTGTCTATGAATGAAAAAAAATTACCCTCTTTTCTATTGTGAAAAGCTAAAAAGAAAAAAGAATGTTATGAGGAGAGATAAGAGCAGTGTCTCTGAATCATCGGTTGGTATTTATAAGGCATGTCCTTGTTTGTCTCTCAACAGTTTCCCCATCTCGCATGGGAGGCATCGGCGGCTTCCCCGGTGCCTGCTGTCAGGCCTGGGTGACTGAGTCATGGGATGTGTTACCACCAACTCCATGACCTTCAGCCCAGCTCATCCAGAACCTAAGTAACATGATGCCCTTGAAGCTCCCATTGGAGCACAGTGTCATGTTGGGACAGGCATTTTGTGATATGCTGTCATGGTGATAGGGTGTGTTACTCCCCTCCTCATTGGTTTTTGTTTAAAATTGCAGATTTTAAGGACAGATGTGCTAAAATGTGAGGGTGACCTCAATTGAAATTTTTTTTTAGGGAAAAAAGTCCCTTTCCGATTGCCCGATTTCAATCTAAATATTAGGATTCAGATGCAGGGCACAAGCCTGGAAATCATTTCCCTTGTATTCGAATTTGGGGTGTGAAGAAATGGCCTAAGGTTGTACCGGGAAATTCAGATCTTGGATGTATTCTGTTTCTCTGTCTTTCTTCTTTGCTCATATTGAAATCGGGTTGAAAGGATCAGAAGCCACCAACTAGCAAGCCATAGGCGGGGAAAACACCTTTAAAATGCGGCTTCTTCAGCCCAGCTTTTGGACCAGATCCTTCTCACCTGTGCCTAGCAGTTGCCATTCAAATGCAGTTCAACAATGGGTTTTATTTACAAGGAAACTAACCAGGAAAAATGAAAAGTTTTGAAAGCCACAAGTGGCAGTTATCTGACTCCAGTCAGCATTTTCAGTCCCAAAGACACAGGTCCAAGATGGCACCCTTGGCCCCTCCCAACCTGAAGCAGGCACTCTGCCAAGTCCAGTCTTTCTCCTTTCTCCGGTATCTTCACTTCTTCTCTCTCCAGTGTTCTGAGCTGCTCTGCTTCTCCAAGGCTCTTCCCACTTCTTCCACAATGGCTGATGCACAAATCAGCTTTCCCCATCCCTGGCATCTCCAGGGATCAGCTCATGATGCCTCCTTGCTACGGTGCCACACTCTCTGCATCGGCCACACTTCCGCCGGCCACCATGGCTCCTCGTCCAGCTCACTCTTCCAGGGGCTTCCCCTGGCCAGGCCACATGGGCCTGTTCTCTCAGTCTGCCATTCTCGTCTCCTTTTTTTCCCCCTTCTCCTATCCTTGTTCCTTCCTTTTATCTGTCTTCTGGCGCTTCTCGCTTCTTCTTGCAGGTCTTTCAGACCCACCCACCAGGGTGTTTTGGCGCCAATAGAATTTTCAACTACGTCACTACCCTCTATCAACACTAAGAGCGCTGTTGATAGTAACAGACAGCACTGTCACAGTGTGCCAGGCATTGGTCCTGGTTCCTACCATGCGAGCTTGCTTGAGCCTCAGAGAATGGACTCAGCCACCTTCCTTTTCAGAGGAGGAACAGAGAGATGGTGACACTAACTGTCCACCTACCTGTTCACAGGTGACATGGGAGCTGGTGTCCGAGTGTGGGTGGATCCCTGTTACCCCCTATTCTACTCTACCCCCTACAGCCTCCCAGTCCAGGCTGCAGTGTTGGGTGGAAAAGCATAAAGGCTCTGTGTCTTGACTCCCTTGTATCAGAATGATGAGGTGTAGACCTGAGACAGACGTCTTCAGGAGCACATGGTAAAGCATAGCCTCACTGAGAAACAAGGACATTTTGTCCCTTGCCTTTGGGATTAGCAAACTGATGGAGAAAGAGAAACAGGAACAGCTTATTATTGATCATTTGTACAGATTCCTCATGTTATTCCCTACCACCACCCCTGTAATACCACAGAAAGTTTTTGTCAGTTGTTTTTTTTTTTTTTTTTTTCTGAAACTAGGTCTCACTCTGTTGTCCGGGGTAGTCCCAATCCCGTAGACTCAAGCAATCCCCAGCCTCAGTCTCCCAGGTAGCTGGGATTATAGGAGCCGCCACAGCATCCGGCTACTTTTTCGAGACCAGTTCTCACTATGTTGCCTGGGGTAGTCTCGAACCCGCGAACTCAAGCGATCTTTGGCCTCTTGCCTCCCAGCACTTGGGTTACAGGTGCACACCCCCACACCTGGCTTCACTGAGTTTTAAAGCAAGACAGAGCTGAAGGATGCCAAGTAACGTTCTTGTCTAGCTAAGCATAAATGTTGGGATTTGATCGAGGTCGTTTATACAGAAAAACAGATCCCCC
Organism: Uropsilus gracilis; assembly: GCA_004024945.1. Taxonomy (NCBI): domain Eukaryota; kingdom Metazoa; phylum Chordata; class Mammalia; order Eulipotyphla; family Talpidae; genus Uropsilus; species Uropsilus gracilis. The sequence continues at coordinate 17,031 of PVHY01023085.1, read as the reverse complement.
CCACCCTGAGCTGTTTTGCATGCTTGAGAGGGTCCCCGGGAAAAGGGGGCGATACGGCGACACGCACAGACATGAACATGGGAAGCGTCTGGGCTGGCTCTGCTCAGGGTGGGAGGTGCTGAGGGGAGGAGGCCAGAAAGGCAGGGGGCTCAAGATCAGGATCAGGCAGGGACGGAGGGGAGGGTGTGTCCCATGGAAGAGTTCGTGCCACTTCCCAGGGCACAGAGGAGACCCCGCTACCCTTCAGGCCGAGAGAAGAGCTGCCGATGGAGATGAGCATCCCCGGCAAATCGTGGGAGAGCCTCAAAGCCGAGACACCGGGGGAGTCCAGTCCGAGAAGGGGGATGTGAATACAGGAGCAGAAACAGAGACTCTACCGACCGTGCTCTTGCAGCCACGTTTTCGGGTCAATACGACGGAATCTCAGGCGTGGTCTCCGCAGCTGCACAGCCTGCGTCTGCGTCACTGTGAAGAACCGTGGCCCCGATGACAGGTCAGCGAAGCACAGCGATCACGAGCCAGATCGAGAATGCCGAGGGAAATGCTGACCCTCAAAGCCCCTGCCTCACCTGGGCTCCCCACGTCTCGATCCAATTAAATTGCTCATCGGTGCAGAAAGCCGCGACCCTCAATTCGAGGGTTTGGGTTTCTGCCACACACAGCGCTAGCGCGATGGCGTCACACCACGGGTCCATCCTACCCACGTCTCCTCGGGGACGGGGGCTCTGTCGAGGGAGTCACTGTCCCCAGGACTGAAATTTGGAGTTGGAGGAAGTCATGAGTGTCCCAGGAGACGCTAGTCCTGCTCGCCTTGGGTCCAGACCCCAGAAGGCCAAGCCGAGAAGACGCAAGCATCTGAGGGCCTTCGGCGCGGCCTCCTCAGAGCCGCGCAAACAAATGTCCACGCTGCCGGCTGCTGCGGGGTCCACGCGTGACCCTGTCACTCGCCCCACGTGTGTCCCCGTCACCCGTCTCATGCATCCCCAGAGCCCGCATGTGGGGCTTGCGAGCTGGGTCTTTCCAGGCACGGCGCATGGTCTGAGGGCAGAGAAGGCCCAATGAAGGCTTGGGGTAAAGATGGTAGAGAAGACATGTCTCTTCCCAGAACAACTGTCAGAGCCTGAGCCAGGCCCCCTCCCAGGAAGCAGAGGTGTGTGCAGCCGCACACCTGGGACGCTCGGGCCGCGGCGGGGGCACACCTGTCACCCTGACGGGCGGCGGCTTGCTGGGCCCATCTCTCTCTGCACTCTCGGCTCGGAGACCCTTGGTAGGTCTCCGTGGGAGCCAGGCTTCCTCCTGGTGGGCAGCAGAAAGTTTGGGCTGGGCCTCACACTACGCGTCAGGAACGTGAACAGAGTAAACAGTGCCTCCCTCCCCTGGTGGCACAGGCGGCTCCCTCCCCCCAGGGACTGCGCTCCCCTGGGAGAGGAAAACAGACAGCTGGGCGGCTCTGGCCTGGTGGGTGGCCTGGCACCTGTGCCCGGAGGTTCACCGTAGCTCTCCAAACAGACCCGCCAGGTTCGACCTCTGCTTGGCTTTGGAAAGAGAACACAGATGTGTCGCTCAAGCTTTGCGAAACGATGGAGAAAAACCCGCCAAGGAGCAGTCGGGGTGCCCAGCGGCCCTTGGCTGGGTCACCCTCAGGTGTGGCCTAGTAAACGTTCTCTTCTGTCCGTGTCTTCCTGCGTCTGGGGTGTTTGTGCCAAGCGGCATCTGATGCAGGGCCTAACCTTCCCAGGCAGACCGAGTGGGCGCACCCCCCCCCCCGACTCGGCCTTGTTTTCCCCGGGCGGTGACGCCCATCAGCTGGCAGCGCTTTGCTGGAAGGAGGTGGAGAAGGCGACTCAAGTCAGGACGGTGTTTGGAGCTCCGGGTGGTGGCAGAGGCTCTCTGGACAGTGAGGGCCGCAGGCTGGCATGGGAACAGGTTCAGCTGGGTCCTCGGCTGAAGAGGAGGACATACCGGAGAGAAGGGGCTCTGCTGGTGGGCAGGATGTCCACCTGAGCTGTGCCCTCGGGGGGAGAGCATGGCCACTGCCCACTGTTGGCCAGAGGGCAGAACTGGGAGGGTAAATGCCCCGCCTCCCTCCCTTCATTCTCCGTTCTAGCAGTGCCCACGCGCCCAGGCCAACGTAAGTGGACTCGCCGACGCAGGCTGCAGGGGTCAGCTTCCAGGGCAGAGCAGGGTGGACACTCGGTGAGGGGAAATGGAGAAGGAATGTCTCCCTGCCCAGCTGAGCCACTGGCGTGAAAAGGGAAGCTTTCTTCAGACGACCAGGCGTGACGTTCTAGAATGTTCTTACTGTCCCTGTGTAAACGTCCAGTGTGTAGACATGGTGGCCAGGCAGTGTGACCGGCAGCTTGGCCCTGGGCTCACAGGCGGGGCACAAGTTTCCACAGACACGGTTTTGTGAATCCAAGGTGCTGACAGAATACGAGGTCATGGGCTGGGCACGGTGGCTCGTGCCTGTGAGCTTCAGCCTATGAAGTGGCCGGGGCTAGGGATCGCGGTTCGAGTCCCGCCTGGGGCCCATAGCAAGACCTAGTTCCAAAAAAATAGCTGGGCGTGGTGGCGCGCGCCTGTCATCCCAGCTACCTGGGAGGCTGAGGCTGGGGATTGCTTGAGTCCAAAAAAAAAAAAAAACAACAAAAAATCAAGAATACAAGGTCAACATAGTGGTCCTTGTGCCTGGTTTGGAGATGTAGATTTTCCTCGATGCTAAGGTAGCTGTGTAGATGCCCAGCAGTTTCCATGCACGCTAAAGAATCCACACTTTCACAGAGAAGACAGAAGAATAGCCACTGAGGTAAAATACTAGGTACTGCCTCTTGTTTCCTTGGAGGAAATGAGCTACATCTTTTTCCAGGAAGGCAGAGGAAGAGAACGATGCCTGAAACCGCAGAAAATAAGTCATCAGAGATGCGTGAGGAAATGGCCAAGGATCACAATGCAGTTTCGAAGCTGCTATTTCTCTAATCCCCAGACAGCTCGGGCAAAGGCAAGGTAGCCTGCTTTCTGCCATGGACCCTCCACGTCCACGTTCTGAATGTTCAGCTTTCCACTTTATGAAATGAAGATTTGCGTTGCCCCCAAAGGAATGCCAGAAGTGGAAATAAGGCACTATTTGTGTAGTCGGCACTGGTATGTTTTAGCAACAAATAGATGAACATTGCATAAGTGTGTAGTAGCAAACAGCAATTGATGTGATTGAGAGTATTAATATATGTTGAATTGGCGTAAGTGTTCAGGCCACTGGCAGGTCAGGTCGTGTGTAAATATTGCACAGGGCAAGTGCTTATCACGGTGTTGGTCTTGGAAAGGTGGGCGCTTTTCCTTGGCTTTAATGGGAATGGTCATGTAACCCACATGGTACCCGTGCACATATGGGTCAGCAAGCGGATCTCTTGCCAAGATGGGGCTTGTGGGACGTTTATAGATAACTTTTGCCCTGGAAACCTATGCCTTTAATATATATATATATATTTTATTATAATATATTTAATATAATAAAAAATATATAATATATATTTTATTATAATGTAAATATATATTATATATTTATAAATATATATAATATATATAAATATAATATATATATAAAATATAGATATAAGGTGGTTCTCCCACCACCTTATCACCTGTGAACCATCTTAATTTCTCATGCCCCCCGAAGCCTACGACGCTCCCGCCATCTCTGTGGCTCTGGGAATCCCAGCCTGATTCCGGAGCATGAGCCGGTGGCCGCATCGCCTGACTGAACGCACTTTGTTTCTTCATTCGTTTTTTTAGCTCAGGTCCTCGTGGGCAACCCGCCCCCTCCACCCCCAAGTGCACCAGAGTGCACTCACCACGGACACTGCCTCCTCCCTCTGTGCTCTTGTTCCTCTCCCCAGCCCCCCTTTCCCCCTGGCCCTTCACGTCTGCGGCCAGCTGTCCAGGGGTAGTGTCCAGCTTGTCTCTGTTCACATACATCCCCCAGATGAGCGACACCAGCAGTGTCCACCTGCTCCTGACTGACCTCACCCGGCCTTGACCCTCCAGGCTCCGCTGCCCACTGCCAGGGCAGGAGTGTGTGTCCATCGCCCAGTCGTATCTGCCGTGGGGATGCCCGGAGCTCGAGCCGCTCACCTGGTCTGGGGCGCCGGGCTCTTCTCACAGTCCCGCTGCTCCTGGCTCCTTCTAGACTTTGTTTCCGAAGAGGCTGCGCGAGACTGGCTGTCTCCAGAGGGCTGAGCGTTCTCCCCTCGGCTCCTCCGGTGAGCAGGGTTCATCCTCCAGAGAAGGCCATGCATGGTGCCTTCCCGAGGCAGCTTCCCCGCCCAAGGGGGCAGCGCTTGTTCAGGGAGCCCCAGCTGCCTGGTCTGCCCGGGCCTGGGGTTCGTCTTGGAGGGGCTTTCCAGCTTGAGGCGGAGGACTGCAGCTTTGGTGAAAGCCTGGAGAGGGCTGATGGGAATGAGACAGGTGGCACGCTGTGGCTCCTCTTGACCTCAGCCCCTCTCAGAGGAACGTCAGAGCTTGAGAGACGGTTTCATCTGGACGGAGCGTCCAGGTCTCGTCTGTGACTGGGGAGGAAAAGTAGCCCAGATTCCACAGAGGGGGCTCGCTGCTTGCTTACTCCTTACCCAGCTTTGTGCTCCGTCCTCAGCTTCCAGGGCGCACCAGTGGTGACCTCCTGGCTTCAGCGTGAGTGACAGCTGAGGCCACTTTAGCTCCTGGGCTTCCCCAGGCCGAGTGTGAGGAACTGCCTCACGGCGGGAACCAGAAGCCAGAACAGGAAGAACCTCCCTTCTTTTTTTTTGAGACCAGGTCTCGCTGTTTTTTCCCGTGGAACCACAGGCTCTCGTTGCCCGGGGTACCACAGACTCAAGCCATCCCCAGCCTCAGCTTCCCAGGTACTGGATGACAGGTGCGCGCCACCACGCCCAGCTATTTTTTTGGAACTAGGTCTCACTACGGGCCCCAGGCGGGACTCGAACCGTGATCCCTGGCCCCGGCTGCTTCCTAGGCTGAAGCTTACAGGCACGCGCCACCGTGCCCGGCCCCAGAACCTGCCTTCTTTATGTTTTTAAAATGTGTTTATTTTTTACCCTTTATTTTCCGTCACATCGTTATCTACCCTGGGGTTCTCCCGCCGCCTTATCCCCCGTGAACCAGCACCTTAGGCTTTGGTGTCCCCCGCCCCGACTTGCTCTAGGCTTCAGTTCTGCTCAAAGTCAGTCGTGCATTTTTCCTGCTGGTCTGTTGGCTCCATTTCCCCAGATCCTCAGAGACGTGCGGCCACCAGATATGTACGGCCCGCACCATGCTGACGCTGGCTCGCTTCCGCCAGCATGAGTCCTTCTAGCTGCGTCCACGTCGCCCCGAAGGACACACGTCTGTCTTCGCTGGCCCGTGCCTACGATCCCGTGGTGTGCACAGACCTGCCGACCGCAGCTTTCCGGCCCATTCTTCTGTCTCGGGACATCTCTCCGCGGGGCGAGGCCCCTTGCAACACGCGTGCTCCGTGTCGATGGGTCTGGGGTCACGCCGGCTGTACGTTCTCGACGAGGGCCCTCTTACTGTCGCTGTCACGGGCGACCGAGGACAAGGCCTCGGCCACCGTCTGCTGTGTGGCCGAGTCCCCGGTTCTGCGAGCGCAGGCTCGCCCCCATCCTCAGCGTTTGCTCAGTGTTTCCGACTCCCAGAGCACCCGCAGCCAGAAGACAGCCGGGCTGGAGTAGAACGTTCCAGTCAGCCCCACGGTTGCCATGACAACGGCGAGGCGCGCCTCTGGGCTCCTTTCCACGGATGGCTTCACTTTGCGTCTCAGCGCTTGCTCCCCTCGGTGGCCCTGGATCACCGCGGTGACAGGACGATCCCGGCGCCGGCAGGCGAGGCGTCTGCAGCCCGCCGCGTGGGCGCCCGTGGCCTGGGTGGCCGGTCCCTTCCCCGGGTGCTCCCTTGGCTCTCGCCAGCGGGCCCGGTGAGGCGGGGACATGGTGACAGCTGGGTCACGCTGGCGGAGACAGCCCGACCCGCCTCACCCTGACTGCCGGTGGACCAGGCACGGGCTCTCCTGGGGGCTCCACCGCGCCGGCCCCTCTGCAGGAGCTGTGAGGAGGTTCCGGGCCTCAAAGCCGGAAACCGGCCGCCTTTCTTGAAGCCCTCTTGGAGGAAGCGAGCCTGCGAGAAGCAGATGTGCTTGCATCGCTGCCCAGGGGCTGCAGCCGTCGCCTCGTCACCCTGACTTTGTTTCCGTGGGGCCGCGGCCCGGGCAGCTCCTTTCCCTTTTTCAGTGTATGGACAGATGCACAGAGCACGTGGGCAGGGCGGGAAGGGGCCTTCAGGCCGGGAGGGTAAGACGGCAGCGTGAGGGGAGACTGGAAGAGAACACGTGGCCCGTTTTAGGACTTGGATCTCAGGGTGTTTCCTCCCTGTGCCAACCTGCTGCCCTGTCAGCGTGGATGCCGTTTGGCTGATGCCAGCGGGGCTGGGAAACTGTTGCCTCCGTAGCCATTATGGATGCGATGGACATGATGGTCTGTGATGGAAGGAGCCCGTCAGGAGTGGTATCCCGTGTTCCCTGGGAGACGGTGCCTCCGTGCCACACGCCTGCACACTGACCTTGCATCTGAAGGACCGAACATCGTGATCGTCCACTACGACTTGATTGTCTGGTTCAGCTTCAAGCGGTCCTTGGTCCCCAAGCGGCCATTGGATAGGCTAGGGGTTTACCCGAGGAGCAGCGAGGTCCACGCCCCAAGGTCCATATCTCACGTCTCTGAAAACCGCCACTGCGGACGAGGGTGTGTCAGCCCATGATCATGCATGTGACGGCCCCAGGCTTGACCGGGTGCGGGACGTTGGGGCCAGCAGAACGTGTGGCTCAGTGTAGGACAAAGTGGGTGCGGCTGGTGAAGGAAAGGAAGCAGTTTTCTCGCCCTCATGCTGGAGGCGCTGAGGAGAGAGACGGGTGCCGCCTTGGAGATGGCCCCATGTCCTAAGGGAGGCCAGTGTCGGGAGAGGAAGCCTTTCCGAGGAGGCCCTGGCAGCTATGCCAGCAGTCCCCTGAGCAGTAAGTACGTTCAGAAGTCGGGGTTCCGAGAGACGGCTCCCCAGAGAGTGTGGAGATGTGCAACAGCGCGGAAATCGTTCAGGAACGCACGTCCTGAGAGGGGGGGAGGAGGAGGGTTAGTTGTTGTGTTATGACTGATGGCAGCGCAAGCCCCACCTGCATGGGCACCCAGGGCAGTGCGTCCCCAGCGTTTACATGCACGGCTCCTCCCGTCCTTACACAGCCGGATGCCCAGCCCGGGCACCATCGCTGCTTCACTCTTGGGGCCGAAGGAAAATGAGGCTCAGACGTCGACGCGCTGGCCTGAGGCTGAGCCGGCACGAGGCGGGTTCCGGCTCAGACCTCACAGACCTGGCGCAGAGTTAATTCCTCCCAGACCTGAGGCGTGGAGAGGTCACCCCGGCCGTGCAGAGTGGGCCGTCGCCTGCGGCCGCTGCGGCCCTGCTCACACCCGGCTGACGCGGCGCACGCACTGGTGCAGAATGTAAAGCTCAGCCCCTCAAAACCCCCGGTTCAACTTGCCCGCAGTTTGTCTATTGAAGATCGTGTCTAAAATGGCCTCTGTGCGTTTTCCCTCGTCATGCTTGTGGGACGCGACGTGTGGAACTTTCTGGAAGCGGTGACCGCTGCTCAGGGGATCACTTCTAATGGCCAGTTTCCCCTCGAGATCAGAAAACCGGGAACAAACGGTCACTTGCCATCGACAGCCTGACCCCCTCCGTCGTGCTGCCTGCGGCCGTCACTCCTTCCATGGGCTGTGTGTCTGCCGGCGCGGGTCGTCACCAGCTTGCAAAGCTGAGGCGTCGAGGCACGCTGGCCCGGGAGTTCAGTCAGAGCAGCCAAACATGCGGATTCGAGCCCCAGCGCCAGCCTGCTTGCAGCCTCTTCTGCTGGCGGGGACCAGCGCCGCCATCCAAGGCGTGGGGCTGCACGGAACCTCTTCCCTGCAGGGCCTTCTTCCACGTGTCCAGTTCATGGTTTCCTCCTCAAAGACAGAGGCAAGTGAGAGGAGCCCATCAGGCGTTCATGCAGCAACAATCTGCCAAGAACCGCAGCCACAGACTCCCGTCTGTCCCCCTGCAGTCGTCCTGTGGCACGTGAGGATTCTGCCCCTCGCGTCTGGTCAGGGACTTAGGGTCTGGGCGGTCAGCAAAGGCATCGCTGCAGCTCGGAGGCCGCAGGGCCGCTCTCCGCAGGGACTCCACCCTGCAGCACCCAACTCTGTACGCCCTGTGCCCCCAGGACCCAACTCCACCCTCCTCAGTGCCGAGTAGATGGTTTCTCTTGATGTCTTCTCCCTCTGCAAACTGCCTGCATCTGGGCTCTGTATTCCTACAGAGCTTTCATAGAATGTTCTAGAAAGCGTTTTCTGATAGAATTGCCTGTGATGGTGAGGTGACTCTCATGGTGGAGTAGCAGGGACAGCCGAACCACCCAGCGTGGGTCTTGAGTCAGAAGCATTAACTGTGGTCTCGCTGAGACGTTGGTGGGGGGGGGGTTCTGTGAAGTCAGTGTGGGGGAGAAGCAGGCTTCTCTCTTGTTGGTGTCTTCTTCATTCTCTTGGGATCTGAGACTTCTTTTCATTGTTTGTGCTACGTGTAGTCACTGTTAAAACGGACACGCGCCATCTTGGAGAGAACAAGCTGTTGTCATGTCCGAAGCCTACCTCAGCCACATGGAGGAAAGGTCTAGACTTCGGAAAGACACCTGACCCGACAGTGCTAGGAAGGTGGGGCTGATGCGGAAGGTACAGCTAATACCTTAAGTAAGATCAAGTTGTTTCAGGGATGTCTTTAAGACACGGGTCAATGCATCTATACAGGGACCTATAAATCTGTACTTGCTTGATAAATAGCTTCACTTGCCATGCAGAGCTACAGCCACAAATAGGAATCTATTCCCCATGTTCCAGAGTCTTCCAGAGTTTGCAGGCGCCACTTAGCTTCTGTGAACGACCGGCCCGCGCCTGCTCTTGCCAACCGAAAACACAGGACAGAAGGCAGAAAGGACATGTGGTTCAGCTGGTTCCGCCGCCTGCGCCCCCATCCCCCACAGCAGGACTGACCCCACCGGCCCCTCCCAGACCTGCTTTGTGTAGACTGGGCACGTAGATTGTCTGGCTCCTGCTGTGGGTTTGCAATAGAACGTTCTCTGTGTTACTTGAAACGGTTTGGTCAGTTAATCTTGCTGTCTGGGAAGATTCAAAATGTTTCCATGTACATTCATGGTCATGGCATCCTCATTTCAGTACAGAAGAGGTTTCTAGAATGTTCTACATCCAGTAGGTAGATATGTGTCTGCGTGTATACATAGACACACATACATGCACACGTATAGTGTGTCTGTGTGTATGTGTATAATTGAAGTGGCTAAACAGTTGGTTTTATTAGATTTGAAAAGAGAGGATGGATTTTATAATTTGGGTGATTTCTCTTTTGGTCCAGATGGTATTTTTTTCTTTTTCTCATTTTTTTTTTCCCCCTGGAGAGTGTGCAGTTCAGCCGGCAGTAGTGTTCCTTTTAAATTACGTGTCGCCCTTGGGAGATCACCCATGGGACAGGTCTTCCCTAAAAGCAAGATGTCTCCTTTATACCTTTCGGTCAGAGAGGTGAATTACTAGTTTTCGCTCGGTGACATGGTAAGGGGATATGCGGCCTTTCTGGAAACGGAAGAAATCACAGCTGAAAATTAACTTGGTCTCTTCTGTGTTTGAGTCTTTGGCTCTTAGGCCGTTTCTTCCAATGTTAAAAGGGGATAAAAACCTGAGTGATCCTAGGGAGTCCAAGTTGCGAGGAAAATCCACAGACATGGAGTCATGGAACCTTTGGAGCACAGACTTCCTGATCAGGCCGCCCCAACTCTCCTCCATCTGCAGGTGGGGCCTGGTCTCTTCCTCTCTTTCCCAGTAGCAGGGACCCTCCCCCGGGTATGACGTATCCGGGGCAGCAATTTAAACCGAGCTGACGCTTCCGTCTTCCTAAGGCTTGAACTGACGTCTCATATTTTCAAACTGCTTGGGCTCCTGGTTTATCTGGAACGACTATCTCAAGTGGTGCTCACCAGGATAAATAATAACTATCCGTGTCTGTGTGTGTGTGCGCGCACGTGTGTGTGTGAATCTCTATCTGTTCAGAAGGTTCTCTGACAACCAGAAGCCCTGTAGGACTCTTAGCTTATGTGTTTTGCTTGGCCCATCGATGGGTGAAGCCAGCTCAGGCTGAGCCCTGGGGAATCGCAGTAAGCAGGGCACTGTGTAAGCACACTGGGTTTCAACGGGGAGGCCTGAGCAAGGAAGGAGGACACTCCCCAAGACACAGTTCCCATAGCTCGTGATCATCACTTGACAGCCGCGCCCAGCCGGCGGAGGCGTGCTGGCGGGAAGGGCTGTGTCTGTGGTCGTCTCCTGCTTTCTGTCACCTTCGTGCTTGCAAAGGGCAGCGCCCAGGAAGCAGAGCCGGCGGGAAGAGCAGAGGCTGCACAGCCTCCATGCGCGACCGTGAAGGGAAGGAAATGGAGCGAGTCCCAGTCAGCGCTCTTACCTCCTTGAGGAAAGAATAAAAGGAGCAAAGGCCCGGCCCAAGAGCTGGGGACCAGGGCTGTGTGTCGGGTGCGGCGGGTGGGAAAAGAGGAAGAACGGGTGGAAGGAGATTGAGACGATCCAAGACAGAGACGAACTCACGCCATAGGATCGGGACTTGGTGAAGATGTGCCAGGCAGTTTCTTACGCGTCGGGGTTCCCTTCCATACCCTGGGGAAGGGACGGTCACAGTGCTGCAGCGAGGACGGCAAAACCCAGGCTCCTGTGGCACGTGGCACGTGGGGTAGGAGGATGGGGGATTCATCACCTAGTAGGAAACTCCTGTGGGGTAAACAGCTTTCTCTTTCAGGGACTTGTCTCTCGGTGGGACATTCCTAGGAGGTTAGGGGGCTGTCATCACAGAGAAGAGACTTGTCAGGAACCATCTCTAGAGTGCCAGAGCTGGGCGAGAGTAGGTAAAGGCATTCCCTTATCTAAGGCATCTCTATTTTTGGCACCTCACAGCTGTGGGCTGTGAGAGACCCAGGTCCTGTTCCTGTCACCAAACAGGGTCTCCCACCTGACTGACTCTCTGCACCTCTCTTTCTACGGTTGAGGTGGGTCAGGATGCAGGGCGGACTCATCTGCTGGCTGAGGTGATGTGTGCTCACTAGAGAATCAGGCCCCAGGAGCTGAAAGCAGGAGACCGCAGGAAGGTCACAGTCAGCTGGACCCTGAAAGAAATGGCCCCAGCTATCTGCTTGGTCAGCTTGGCTGCTCTTGGGATGAAGGCATCAGTTTTCCCGAGGGTGTTACTCCAGGTCTGCTAGGGGCCATCGCCTTCCTGGGCGAGTCTGAGCTGTGGAACATCACCTCTCCTCCTCCAAGTACACAGCTCCCTTAATTTCATTAAATTTTTGGATGCAGCTAATAATCGCATCTGCTGTGCGCTGAGCTCGCTGCTGAGTGACGGTTCCTCTTCTGTGCTGGGGATACGCTCCCCTCTTCCCCCTAACTGAAACAGTATTTATAGCTATCATGGCCTTTCTCCAGCTGATAGTGAGGACAAAGACAGGCTCATTTACAGCTAAGAGAAGAAAAGCTCCGGGAGCTAGGGAGCTGGGAGACAGCTGAGGGGAAAAGACAGAGGCAGTTAAATGCCTTTATTTCTTGACTGGTCCACAGAACCAGATCTCTACATCACTCTCTTTGCTCTAATGCGCTGAGTGCAGAGACGAGTGAGACGTGAGAGAAAGAGTGCTGCCTCGTGAATGTGTCCCCTTGGGGGTAAGCAATGAAGTCAGCCCTGTTTTGCAGTCAGGCAGACCTGGGTTTGTAAAGACTGCTATCGCTGTGTGTCCTGGGATAAAGCAGCTGCCGTCTCTGATCCTCAGGCTCAGCGTCTGTTAAATAATAACGACTCCCCGTATTTAAGGGTCCTCCTGGGGAGGCTAACCTGGGGGTGTTACAGTAAACTTGTAGGTGATCCCTGACGTGACACCCAGCTGGGCTGCGGGGCCTCCAGTCCCCATCCTGCTCCCACGCAGGGGGCTTCAGCAGGAAGCAAAGTAGTCTGGACAGACGCGTCGCCAAGCACATGCTCCTCATGACTCAGACGTTCCCGCAGGGGAAGCTAAGCAAGTCTTGAAATCACAACATTTGTAAGTGGGAATCTACAAAGAATGAGGAACCCAGGTTTGAGATTTGCGTGAAATTTGGAAAATGTCAGAAATGCTCTATTGGGGGTAAATGGGTATTTCCCAGAATAATGTCTGCTGAATGAGTCTGGTGTGTGTGTGTGTGTGTGTCTATGATGTGTGTATGTGCTGTGCGTATGTGTGAATGTCTATGATGTGTGTATGTTTGAGTATAAGCGTCTCAGATGTGTGTGTCTATAATGTGCATGTGTCTATGATGTGTGAGTGTATGTACCTTGATGTGTGTGAGTCTATGATGAGTGTGTCTACTATGTGTGTATGATCTGTGTGTGTCTCTGATGTGTGAGTGTGTGTACCTTGATGTGTGTGAGTCTATAATGAGTGTGTCTACTATGTGTGGAAGTATTATCTGTGTCTATGATGTGTGAGTGTGTGTCTCTGATGTGTGTGTATGTGCCTTGATGTGTGTGTCTACGATGTGTGTGTCTATTATGCATGTGAGGGTATGATCTGTGTGTGTCTATGATGTGTCTCTGTGTGGTTCTATGATGTGTGAGTGTGTGTCTCTGATGTGTGAGTGTATGTACCTTGATGTGTGTTTATGATGTATGTCTACTATGTGTGTGAGTATGATCTATGTGTATGATGTGTCTCTGTGTGTCTCTGATATGTGAGTATGTGTGTATGATATGCATGTGTGAGTGCATGTGTGATGTGTTACATGATGTGTGTATGATGTATCTATGCTTTGCACATATGTCTGTGATGTGCATGTGTCTACGATGTGTACGTGTGTCTGTGATGCATGTGTGTCTACGATGTGTACATGTGTCTATGACGTGTGTGTGTGACGGCTGCGTTGTGCCAGGGATGAGCCATGGCGCAGGGCCATGCGACCGTTGGACTCAGAGAACCCAGAGCTGCAGGTCCGCCTCTGGGAACCAGACAGAGACAGCTGCAGGGCGCCCTCTGCGCCTTTCCCCGCCCCGTCAGCGTCTCCCCAGGCCGCATCGGGTCCCCGTGTCCCGAGCTCCCGTCCCACTCTGCGCCCGGTACCTCGCAGAATTGAACAGCACCCGTGCCCGATGGTGCCTGCGCCGGGGGGAGACCCCAGCCCAGAGGGCCGAGATGAAGAAAGCTTTGTCCGAACGGCAGTGAGAAGGAACGTGGACGCAGAGGCGGCGGCACTAGGCCGTCCCCAGCGTCAGCCGTGGGAGCCGCTCCAGGGCGTGCTTTGTGGGCCTGGTTCTTTCTAAGCTGTTTCTTCGTCGTCCCCAGACACGGTCACTCGTTTATTTCATGTTTTCATCTTGTGGTTTTCATACGTTGGTCGCCTTTGCACGGTGCTCGTACACACCCCTAAGGTGTGGCCTTCCCTTCCAAATTGTACCCCTCCCCCCCCCTCGCCCTCCCCCCCCACCCCGGTCACTCCACCTCCTCTCACTGCAAGCTGGTGGTCCATGCTTGGCCCACTGGTCTTCTCTTTTCCTGGAGCTCTGTCCTTTCTCCTGTGCGGCCTCGCCCTCCTGGACAGCGCAGACCAGGCTGCTCGGGGCTCCAGGCGTGACCGAGGCGGAGGGTTGGGCCGAACGCGTCAGGAACTTGTTGCAGGGCAGCTGTGTGGTGGCTTCTCCGGGCTCCTTCCTGGTGTCTGTCCCACGGTGCTGGTTCTGTGCCGTGCGGTTCTGACATCTGGGTTTGGGGGCCCAACTCCCAGCCGCTGACGGTGGAGGCCTTCCCTGCTGGGGACAGACTTCCCCAGGGCGTGGCTCCAGCTCCTCTCCTCGCTCATTTTAGCAGCTCGGCCGTGGGGCCACGGCCCCATTGTGGTCACTCTCATTTAGTAGTGTCCATTCACCCCCAAACTGACTCTAGGCTGCGGCAGTTCGGAAGGATCGCATGTATCATCTCTGTTCTTGAAGCCTAGCTTCAGGGGAATTGATGCGTAGGGAAGTTTAATCAGAGACAAGTGGCTGAGTATCAAGATAGCTGACGGAGATGCTGACTGAGATGAATTTGGGAAGTGGGGGTCGGATGGGTTGGCTGGTCACTGGTATCCCTGTGAAGTCTACGCTGCATCTCTGAGACCTTGTGTTTGAGTGGTCAGAGCTGGAGGAAGATCTAGTGAAGACAGAGCTGGAAGCTGGAAAATAACCACTCTTCAAAATCCTGCTAAGCGGGAAGCCTGCCCGCACAATGATGGGAGCTTAGCTGCCTGCTGTGGTTGGTAGTAATGTAAGCTTGGGTGAGGAGTTAGAGAATGGTCACGCGTATGAGGATTTGGGTTGTTTGTATCTGAACCATGGGTCTCTGAGAAAGAGGAATCGGAAATAGTGGCTGTGGACTGGAGAAAGAGTGGTCTGGATGATATAGACCAATTAGGTGACCCCAGGAGTGCAACTTTGGCTTGACATAAGTGACGATGGCATTTGAATCAGACGTGGACTGTTTCCATAAGGAGTGTGATGCGGATTCAGGGCGCAAGTGTGTTCCCATAAAGAAGATGCTGGCGGTCTCCCCTCTTTCCTAAGTGGAAGATGGCTTGACTAAGGTCAAGTTCGCTCTGAGAGTGGCCACTTTCATGGGTCTAGGTTATTCCTACAGTCTCAGCAGGCTATTAAAATCCTGGGTTTATGTGGTCACAGGGATTTGATAGTGTCCAAGGAAAAAGTCAGACTTAGATTTTATTAGCCACATCGAGAGAACTCTTATTTCTGCCGTTAGCTGTTTTCCAGCAACTCAGACTGGGAGCCTGTGGTAGAGAGCGTGGTTAAGAACTACAAAGAAGTGCCAAGATTGACAAACCATACACAGGTTGCTAACTAGAGACGGATTTGCGTTTGACGTGCTCAAGGAAATGAATTTAGCTTCGTTAGGAGCAATCTTATCCTCATCCAGGAAAAGGACAAGATTCCAGGAAAAAGATGAGGCCCGTGGGCTGACCCTCTGTCCATGGCTTTCAGTGAGGGAGACTCAGGGTAGCGAGGCAGTGGCGTGTGGGTGGATCATAGGAGGAGGGTCTCGCCTAAGGAGAGCAATAACTACACAAAGATGGCTGATGTTAGAAAACAGTAAAATTTAGAAAAATGGACTAGAAATATAAACAATCTTACTCTACTACGGAGCCCCATTAGAGAGTCTCCAACAATTGCTTAAGAAAATCACCTGGAGGTTAAGAAGTGAGTAGAATGGTGAAGACATGCTGAGATGGACGTTAAGCTGTGGGGCTAAGAGATGAAAGTATTAGATGTGCTTCATGACGTATTGGTCCTCCAGCAGCGACTTGGGGTGCTTCCTGTTTTGGGGTGTTATCTGCAGCTTGATTATGTGCTGATTCATTGATATCAGTCCATCAGCTCTGCCACGGGAACTTGATCAGTTAAGAGGGATCAGTGTCTGGGGGACCAGCCATGACACACTGAGCCCACCGGCCATGGGTAAACCAGTAAACCTGTTAAACCTGGGTAACTGAAGACACGGGACTTCAGCGTCTCCTCCGTGTCTCCGCAGCAGAAAGAGATGCCACAGCAGGTGGCAGAACCCATTTCTACTTGTTGATAAGAGCCGTTTATTGTTTCCATCAAACACAGCACATAAAATACCTTATAAGTGGTGGCAAAAGAGATGACGAAGCGCCTCCTGGTGTGTTTATGCGAGTTCATTCCGAACACTTCTCTTTGCTGCAGGCATCAAACAGTGACCTTTTGGGAAGCGCCAGCTCCCTCTTGGACTTGCATGCTCATCCAGAGACCCATCATCTCATTAAATCATTTATGTGCAGGAGGGGAGATGCTGTGGTGAGTAGCAAACCTCACAGTTTGTTTTTGATATGTTCCACCTTTTCCACAAGCACATTCGGAAGAAAAACTATATAAATAACTTCATTAAAGTCAGGCGGCTACTGTCAGGAATGAATGCTTTTGACAGGATGGTGCAGACTGAGCTTATAAGATCACAGTAACTTCAGAAGCGATGAGTAGCGCGGTAGCTACGATAGGTGACAGTGACTTTGCATGAGATTTTTACCAGGGCACAAGGCAGGACAAGTCTTTCTCTATCAGTACTGCAAATATTAAGCTCTCGTCAATAGGGTGGAGACACTCTGTTACTTGAAACTTCAGTGCTTTCTTCTGTGAGATGGAGGACCGCATCGGGTAACGGTTTCCTGGTGCTGAATAATGGAATTGATGGTCCAGTGGTGCACCAACTTAGAAGCAGGTTCTAAGTTTGTGCATCTACTTTTCCCATGGCTCCAAACCTGACTTCAGGGCAGACTTATCAATTTCCCTTAGCTGATCTTAATTAGACCGAGATTTTAGTTACTCTTTCAAGAGTCAAGCTGGGTCGGTGTCTTCCTAGTTCTGTCTTGTAGGTGGCCATGGTTTTGTGCCTCAGTTTGTTCCCCATAAGATAGTTTTTCAGGAGATTTTGATATCGGGTCGAAAGGGGAGCAAAAGCCTCCAAATTACAAACCCCAAGGGTTCGTTTCACCCGTGCCTAGCAGTTGCCACTCAAAATGCCGAGGAAAACTATTAACAAAGAAAGTAAACCAATGTATGACAAGATTCTTTTAAGGCCACAAATGGCCAGTTATCTTATTCCAGTCACCCGTTGGCCCAACAGTCCTAAACACAGTCCAAGATGCCCTCTGCCCCCAAACCTCAGAGGCAGGCACTCGAGGGTCACTCCCGGTTGCTCGTTGGCTCAGCCCTTCCTCCGGGTCGCCGCTCCTCCAATTTCACTTGGCGGCTTCTCCCTTCAGGGCCTGATGCTGAAGGGCCCCGAAGGCTCTGGTCCCGAGT
>PVHY01023084.1:0-21490 GCA_004024945.1 Uropsilus gracilis | reverse complement strand
TATGTATAACAAAGTAAAAAAAAAATAAAATATTAAAAAAAAAAAAGAATTTTGAAGGCATAAAAAAAAAAAAAAAAAAAATCATTCCCAGTTTAAAAAACAAAGTGTTCCTTTGAAAGCTAGTTCCGGCTGGGAGTAAACACCCATACTTCGTCTCAGTGCCTTCATACTTAGAACGGAGAGATAGGGCTCCATATTTTAACTGCCAAATCCGACATTCCTAGCCATCTGGACATTTGTAAAAGGATCCTTGAGCCAGTCGGCATTGGCAGCTGGCTGTATAATCACACCTGCATATGGCACAGGAGTTTTCTTTTCTTTTTTTTTTTTTTTTTATGGGCAACAGTTAGAGCATGAAAGTATTGCATGCAACGCCTTCACTTGAGAACCCACGCGGAAACATGTTCACACGTGCGAGTCATTACATTCTAAACTTCTCTGTTCACAAGGCTTTGTTCTTTATTTCTTACCAATCAAATGAGTTGGGAACTCGGTTTGTTTTGAAATTATTTGGAAAATGTTTGGGTAGTCTACAATTTCCTTTGTACCAAAGTTCTGCAAAGTTAAAAGGCAAGCCACAAACCTCCACCACCAGTAAAAGAAAAAGGCATAAAACCAACAACCAGTGAGGGATGATAAATGCCCACGCGATGGGAGAGTGGAGATAAAGTGTGTGTCTCTAAATGCATGTGAACCTCTACTAGCAGCTAGCCCTGATGCTTTGTACGTGAAGATAGTTGTTAGTGTTTATATATCCCAGGGCAAATCCTGGCTTTCGAAAGATTCCATTTGTCTCTGTCCAATGTAGACTGCCAGAGCTCTCCAGCTACTTCCTCTGAAATAAATTCTACTGGCTTCATAGAGCAGCAGCACGGTCGGAAAGTTCAAGGTCTTTTATGACATGGCTGCTCTTTGAGATGATTTTCAAAGGAAGATGGAAGATAACAGGAGAGGGAGCTTTCTGGCTGGGGAAGCCCAAATAAGAAATTGTCCTCAACCACCTACCCTGTCTCATTGACAAATAAGCAGAGCCCAACTGGGGGACACAAGGAGATGACCTACAAAAAGCACTTGAGATAATCTTATTAAGGAGGATTCACTGACTCTGGCTATTGCTTCCTTAGACTAAGAGCCACAGAGTCAAAATCCTATAAAGATGGCCACTCATCCCTATGCAAGTTCAATCTAACTGCTGTTAGGGAAACTTTAATAATGTCTAAGTACCAACATGGAAAGGGATAGCCAAATATAGATGAAAAACCAAATTTTGAACAAAACAGAGGGTGAGGTGCCTTGTAGAAGTCTGAAATCACACACACAGGGGACTTGGGGTGACATTGGTCTACTGGGACTTCCTTTTTCCTCAGTCTCCCCATCATGTCCCTGCTTTTTATCTTACTACCCACCCCCTTGCTGGGCCATTTGTTTCTTTATTATCACCAAAAGTCTTCATCACTGTGTATAGGAAACACTTGAAAAACTAGGAACACCCAAAAGACATCACAAACATTTGAAAATAAAATCATGTTTTTATGTTTTGTTTTGTTTTTTTTTTTTACTCAATTTGTTTCTTTCTTTGGTAAATACAAAGCAGATAAATGAAATACAAAACAGATAAATGAGCTAACACTCATGCTTGGTTTGGACTCCTGAAATATGAGAGGAAAATTTTTTTTGCCCACTTCATGAGGCAGTAAAGGAGTGACACTTGCCTTTCCAAATGAGGAGGGCTTTGCAACTTGGATGGGGCAAGTGTCAGGCACAAGATTTTATAATCATCACAAACAGGACTTGAGCACTTCAGTCTGGGAGGGATGCTAACTGGTGGTAAGGATGGGGAAAACTTTCAGGCAAGAACTGTTAACTGAATCATAACTTTGGATGGTGTTGTACTTTTCTTATGACTAATCTTTGTTCCTGATTACAAAAAGCTAGTTCCTAAATGGAAAGTTAGGGGTTCACGTTACATCGATGATGGATTGACTCTTTATTAACACTTTGTTAACAATGAATGCCTGACAAAGACAAGGACTGAGAGCGGACAGAGATGGTAAGCTAGAATTCAGTAGATATAAGAAACCAGGGCAGCTACTTTAAGTGGAAAAGGGTTCAAAAGGAATTAAATGCTTACAAAGTCCTGCCAACGGCTTGAAACTGGCTTCCTGCAGGGGTGGCTTTGTAGAACACCATGGAATCTGTTCACCAAGGGACTATCTCCATTGCTATCAGGTATGCTCCTGCTCTTCCTACAGGCTCTGATAAGGTATACTCCAGTAAAACAACGACCCCTGTAAACCTGTGAATTCGGGAATAAACACTGGGATCCCTGAACTGCCTCTACAGGAAAACCACAATTGCATACCAATAGTGCGTCAGCCTGGCTTCACATATGCCTTCCAAGTCATGCTCAGATGCATTTATTGGGGGAAAATTAGGTCATTTTAAGACATACGATAGTTGGGGAAAATATTTTGTTTTTCAATGTTTAATATGACATGAAGTAGTGGTTTTCAAACTTTATTGCATGTCAGAACTACCTGGGGAGCTGTTAGAATTCAAATACCTAGGTATAACTCATAACAAGAACCTTTGCATCGCTGGGAATTTCTTATTAAAAATATATATAGAAATAAACCAAGATGACAATTTCAAAGTGCAGCTAGTGTTGAACCAACAATGCAAAGCATGCCTTCTCAATTGTCATGGCACATGTGAAGAATTGGGGTATTTTGTACACACACACAGACTCTGTTTCTGTTGATTTGAACTATGGTCTGAGTCTCAAGTGACAGGGGTGTAGATGATGCTTTGAGCACAGGCAATGTTCTGCTGTGGCTCTAAAGCTTTTGTGTGCATTAGAATCACATAGTTTGTTAAGTCACCTATTGCTGAGGCAGAATTTGCTCATCTGTGGTGAGACCTGAGAATATAAATTTCTAACAAATTCATAAATTATGCTGAGGCTGCTTTACAGGAGACCACAGAACCACTGATCCAAAGCATGTCACAAGGAGTTGGAATGGAGCTGAGCAAGCCAATCACTGTATCAGCAGCAGATGGCCACCATGTCTAATTTCTAGTGAATACAGAGTTTCTATTCCATTGGATCCAACAGATAGTGGGACACAGAAGAAAAAGTTAATATACTTACTTACATTACACCCGGTTGTTTTGTCTTCTCTTCCATTCATGAAATCACAGATTAATTAGCTGGGGAGACCTCACAGGAACAGATAGCTGGATGGCAGAAGTGAGGGAAAGGAAAGAGAACCTATTAGTCTTCTGTCTCGTAGTAAATTTGACTATTGCCTCAAATTATTCTCTAGAAAATCAAGGGAAAATATGTGAATGTCAGATGGATGGCAGAGATAAACAATCCATGACTCATGTGTTTCCCAAGATTTCAAGTGACATCCTGAGGCCTGCTTTGGGTGATTGTTTCTCCCCCATAATGGACTCTAGGGTAGAAGGGTGGGAATTTTCTGAAAGGGTCTTCAGCCACAAGCTATTAAAGTTTCATCACAAACAGGATGGCAAAATAGGCATATAGCAATATAGTATTCATGCAATATGTTTCATTGTAATTTAGCAGATTAGACAGTGTCACTCAAAATCATGGTTTGGCTTATGATTTAACTGTATTAGAATACCTCCTATATCCCCAGGATTGTTTCTTTTATTCCACATGCACAGAGTACCAGATTCTCAAAATGGAGGTCCCGTTTCTCAGTCACGGTTAATACATAATCCAAGTGAATTTGAGAATATTATCATGCTCTGAATCTCCATGATGTCCATGCATGAGAATCTGGCAAGATTCTAGACATCAACAAAACCAATAGCTTCCAATCATGGTGGATCAAAGAACCTCCTTTGAGAAGAAAGTCTGACTGCCATTTCTATATCATTTGTTGCCTTTTAACTGAAATGATAACAATATCTTGCCCTAATTTATCCCCAACTCAAAGTCTTTAGTTTTCAGACATTAGTCAGAAGTTGCAAAACTAATGAAGTACATGATGTATACTTAACTTTGGAAATGTAAAACAGGGAGCTGTCCGTATGCCAAACAGTTCCAAACATGACAGTTTCTTTCCTTTACAGCAAACAATTATTTAGTTCTTCAGACCAATTGGATGAACAACAATTCAATTCAATTCAATTCAATTTAAACACTACTCCAAATTAGTGTAGACCCTAAAGTTTCAGGCACACAAAGTGGATGATACTTTGAGCACAAGGGTTGTTCTGCTGTGGCTTTCAAACTTTAGTGTACATAAGAATCACGTGAAGAGTTTGCTAAGTCATCTATTGCTGAGGCCCACCTTCAGAATTCACTCATCTTGGTGGAACCTGAAAACATGAATTTCTAACAAGTTCTTAAATGATGCTGAAGCTGCTGTTCTGAAGATTACAGAACCACTGATCCAAAGCATATTACACAGGAGTCAGAAAGTTTTCTGACAATTAGCCAATGTCAGAAAAAGACCTTCAGATGCTAGTCACAAGTCCCAGGACCTTTGTACTTATGATCAAATGCCTGTAATTTGAAATATCCTCTGAACCTTCAACTTAGGTTCCACAATTTTCTAGGAAACTCACAGAAACTCACTTTATTTACATTTATCAGTTTAATGTAAAAAAATAAACTTGGGGAAGGTGGAATGGATGGGATGCACAGATCACAGGATAGTGGGGTGCAGAGCTCCCAGGCCCTTTTCAGGCCTCCTACCCTCCTGCGCACCTATGTGTTCACCAGCACAAAAGTTTCCTAAATTCTACTGTTCAGGGTTTAAGCAAATTCCATTACCTATGATTACACTATTGAACATTAATGAATATCTCAACCTCCAGGCTTTTCTCCTCCTTGTAGGTTGAGGAAGGGCTGAAAATGTCAAACTTCAATTTCAACTTTAAGGCTTGGTCTTTCAGTCACCATTCCCCATCCTGGCATTTTTTATTGGCTCAACAAGAGTAGTCTCTTAAGACTAAAATTCTTCTTTCCTCTATCACGAAATCCCGAGGGTTTCAGAAACTATATGAAGACTCTATAAACCAAATATCTTTCTATAATTCTATTTAGAGGGTCTACAATCTTTGACTATCTTGTAATCAAGCTGTGGAGGAAGGATGTGGACATCGTAATAGGATTAACAATATATTATGTATCTTCTTTTAGTGTTAGAGACCAAAACTATTACAGACATTTAGAGAAGGAAGAACTCATTCACCCAGGACTAGAGGAGCTTGAACAAAGTTAATCTCCAAGGTGCATATGGAGGTTATTGCACTTATCTTGCCCGAGCTTAGGCACAGATTCAAAAAGACAATACTTCTGAAGATCCCTTCTTCTGATCTGAGAGATGGTGGCGAGGAGAGGAATTAGGAATGGAATAAGATACTTGCATTTCACTCCCTCAAGGGTCTACAGGCTGGAGGGGAGGTCTTGGGAAGGGAGGGCTCTCTCACACGGAGAATAAATCTAGGGCGCAGGCAGTGTGGAATCCCCCTCTGGTTCATTGCCATCACTGCCATTCCTCTGCTTGAATGAGAAAAACAACTCAGATCAGTTATACTGGTACTTGAAGAAACAGAGAAATAAAGGCCATGAACACACCCATTACCTGCCCAAAAAGAGCATGGTCAGAACTCCGTGATACAAGATGGTTTTGGACAAGAGCAAAGGTATGTCACCAGGAAACACCAACAATATTTATGATGCCAGGGCTACACTTACTACCCACAGATACTTTCAACATGAGCAAGGGGGAACAAAGCCACAAAGAAGTGTCATTGGGAAATGTGGGGAGCCACTCCACATACCAGACTGAAAGGAGGTTCACCAACATGCTCAGCAAGGCCTCTTGCTTTAAGGATATTCATGGAGAACTGATCAGCCTGGTTTGCAGTCCCCCAGAAATGCAGAACTTCAACCAGGATGACAGTGCTTCAGAAAGAACACAAAGAGACCAACAGGCCAATCATAAACCAACAACTGGCAATGAGAAAGGAACTGGAGTGACCAGAGGGGTAACCAGGGGGAGGGGAGGGTGGTGGAGGGAGGAGGACCATTGTCTATAAACATGAGCTATGTAAGCAAACAATAAGAAGAAATAAAATGATACTTGCAGTTCATCCTCCCCACCCCAATCTATGCTCTAACCTTGGGAGATGTGACAGGAATGGAGGGAAAACAAATATTAGATACAGTGGGACATTACTGACCTGTCTTTCTAGCTACAGTTAAGAGTAGTATGTAACCCCTAGAGGAACTCCAGCCTATAGTTTGGTAAAAAAGAAGTGATGATTTTGGAGAAGGCAGCAGAAGGAAAGGTGATATAAGAGCATTTCAGTCCACTGCATCTTGCATAGGTATGAAGAAGCCCAAAAAGTCCTTTATGATCCATGAAGAGACACAATGGTAGTCTTAAAAGAGGTAGAAGATGCCCCTGTGGGCAGGAAATCCAGGATGGCAACAAAGGAATGGGACTTGTAATGTTGAAAGAATACCCAACTCCCCAGAGTCAAACAAACTCTCAGCAGAAACAAAAATATTCTGTCTGCTCCTGAAGCAGAAATCAGTGAGAAAACAAAGGTCCCATCAAATATTTAAGCATTTCAGAAGTTCAGAGAGAAATACATGTATGTTCCATGATTCTAAAAGAAAATGTAATTGAATAGGTTAACAGTTGGTTCATGTAAAAATAAAGACTGAAGTCCTGCTAATGAAAGACATTTCTGAGAGGAAAGTATAGCATGTGAGGAATGGGTATCCTACTAAACTTTCACCTTTCTGCTTTGTTGTAGTAAGTGAGGCTCAAAGAAAGGGATAGCCATTTGTGATTTATAAAGATGTTGTTGAAAGACATTTCTACTGCTCCCCCAAACCTGTTGCCAAGTCACTATTCACACATCAGATGCTGGGAGCTGTGTTATCCACACCATGTGGTTAACAACAACAACAAAAAAAATCAGCTAAATTTTTTTCTGCATTTTGTCAGTGATTCAACAACTAATCATTATTAAAAAGAGACAGCAGAGCAGCACAGATGTAGGGGGATGCATATACCATAGACGAGAAAGAGGAGAGCTTTATGGATACGTGTGAGTGACCAACAACACTGAATGTCCAGTGAAGTCTGAAGTGAAAGTCCAAAGGATAAACTGAAAAGAAACCAAAACAAAATATTGGGTACTGGCAGAGGGAAGGACAGAAGGAAGAAAACATTTCTCTTAATATGAGAAATTCTGCAACTAAAGTAAAAGACAGTATTTCAAAATGTTTAAAGAGGGTTTTTTTCTTTTTATTGAGTCACCAGTTGAATTATCTATTTTGAATTATCTATCTTGGGACTCTCTACTAAGTTAGGGAAACCTGGTCCATATTTATGGACAGAGGGGGACAAGGAATACTAGGAGGGATAATGAAGGATATAGAAAGAGGGATGTGTTTGAGGGAACAAAGCTCTGGAACAAGGAGAAAGAACTCATGCCTGTGGGAAGGGAATGAAAG
The DNA here is from genome assembly GCA_004024945.1 of Uropsilus gracilis. Lineage (NCBI taxonomy): Eukaryota > Metazoa > Chordata > Mammalia > Eulipotyphla > Talpidae > Uropsilus > Uropsilus gracilis. Next base: position 13,977 of record PVHY01023084.1, on the reverse strand, counting down.
GAATCTTCTCTCTAAAACAGTGGGAGAGAAGGAGAATGTGAGGGAATTCTAGCCCATGGTATGTCATTAAGATAAGGAGTCAGTTGTTGTGCAAATCAAGTTCTCTTAACTAGTATGCCAGGCTAGAAAACTCTTTGTTGTGAGGTGTTGTCCTAGTGGGGCATTGAGCAGCACCTCTGACTTCTACCTACTGATGCCACAGCTATCTTCAGGTGTCACAAGCAAGATGTCCACTGTAAGCAAATGTCTTCTGGTGGGCAAAACTGCTCTTGGTTGAGAACCCCTGGGCTCGGGACACTGGTGGGAGGATTCACAGCTAGATACTTTTCACATCCCACACTTGTGAGGGAAAGAGGAAAGTGAGGACACATTATGGGGTGTTCCATAATGTTCCACTAATATTGGAGTGTTCCAGAATAGAGACAACACTACATTCCACTCAGAAAACTTCCCTTCCCTTCCCTTCTTCATAGAAGATGTCTTCTAAAACTGCAATATTCTATGGTCTGGGGAGAGCAGTTCACTTCTTTTCCCCAAGGTTTTCATGAATCTCAAAAAACCCTTGCCGCTGTAACACATACTGTGGTAGCTGAGGTTTTTAGCAAAATTGTAAAATTGTGCCACCTAAGTATTAAGATTCAAAATCCTGTGGGATGTTCGCAGTCAACATTAAAGCCACTGTTTTATGGCTGCATATTAAAAGGCTAGTGGAAGTCACACCTTTCCCTACTGTTTGTCCCACATTCTCTTCAAAAACTTTTCATTTGTTACCTGTCACAGGAATGAGAGAAGTCAGGGAAGTCCTCTAGGAGATTCTAGAATCTCCCTGATTCTGAATCAACAGGTAAGCATCACAAGTTCACAGGTGAGCTTCATAAGTTTACCCTTTGCAAATATCAGCTAAGGGTTAAAACCACCATATGGTATAGATTTATCTTTCACTCTTTTTCAGTTTCCTCCTCAAATTGCTCCTAATCTCAACTCTCCTGCTGCCACAAAATGGTTGGTGAATATAACTATAGGCCTCTCATTTCCTCACATGTTAGACACCTATAGCAACCAAGAGATAAACAGCTCACTCTATCTTGGATAAGAAACCTTCTGTATTTCTGGAAAATTCATACATACATGTTGTGCATATTACTACACACTGCTCAGGTAGCCAGCGACACAAAATGAGGCATGTATTGAGATACGAGCATAAGAGAAGAGCAAAAACTCCTCTCCTGGTCACTCTGGTTAAACAAGGTTTTTATATAGCCTAATAAGGAAGAAAATATATAAATATATCCAAGAAGTTTAAATACAGATTGCAAGAAGCAACATCTCTCACTTTCCACCAATCTTGTCTAACTAGTCACTCACAAGAATTTATTTTTCTAGGATATTCACAGCATTGTCTCTCTCACAACTTGAAAATAATCTCTTCTGATGACACACAAAGGGTTCTATAGCGGAAATAACTTTGAATTTGCCCATCCATCCATCCATCCATCCATCCATCCATCCATCCATCCATCCATCCATCCATCCATCCATGCATGCATGCATGCATACATGCATGCATGCATTCATCTATCCATTCAAACTTAATGACTGAGCACACCACACTGTTTTCAATCTGTGACTAAATAGTGAATCAAATGTGGAATATTCTCCACAATCGTGTTAGGTACCCAAAGTGCTAATCAGCATTCTGCTTCCAAAAAGTGATTTTTAGATTCTTGTATTCATAAGACAAAGACCAGACCGTTCGATCTTAAGGCCCATTCTGTCTTTAACATCCATGATTGGTGAGTCAGTCTTCAGCAGTGGATCAAAATACTTGATCTGTGTTATGGGACCAAAGATGTTCCATAACCAAATTCAATAAGAATTTTATTAACCTAACCCCCAGTACCTCAGAATATGACCATATTTGAAAATATTGATAGAAGTAATTAGGTTAAAATGAGGTTATCAGGATGGGTTCTTAACCAACATGACCAGTATCCTTATGTGAAGAGCAAATTTGGACTCAGACATATATGAAGGGAAGACAAGGTACAGACTCAGGGAGCCGAAGATTGTCTACAAACCAAGGAGGGGGGATCTTAGACTTCCAGCCTTCACAGCGAGTTTTGGTTTGGCTCAAGTGTAAATCATTTTCTACACATCTGTTGGGATATCTTGATTTAATCCTACTCTTAAGCATACAAGCTCTCTTTCAAGAACATCAAAGTGTATACATATAACCTGAACAATAAGAAGGGTCTTTGACCAAATTACCACTTAACCTTCTTTTGTCCACCTTGCTACTATCCCCTTGCATGTTAATTTAGTCTATGTAAAGACATAGTTGGGGACACATTTTTAAGGATACACAGGCCTAATCTCAACCCCCTATACTCTATGAGACTCTCCAGGTATAAGGTCTGGGCTATGTAGATTTGAAAAGGGGCTAGTAACACAACTACTGTTCCATAGACATCAGTTGAGGAGCTACTGGTCTACAGTTTTGTGAAGCATCAGAGCAACCTCACTGATATCCTTGGTCTTTCTGAAAGCACTTTCATGGAGATATTCATTGAACTTTTACCCTCAGCAGAAACCCTGAAATACAAGGTGAAGATCACAGTCTTCCTGAAACCTCCACTGTCACAGTCTTCAAAAGACTTGATTCTATGGCTTCCTGCTGAACAAGGTGTAAAATAATGTAGTTATACAAAGGGACACCTATGCTTGGATGTGTATTGCAGTGCTATTTATAACTGCAAGAACATGGAAACAACCCAAATGTCCCAAAACGGATGATTGGAGGAAAAAGCTGTGGTATATATACACAATGGAATATTACTCATCAATTAAAAATGACAAATTTGATGAATTTATGATACTATGGATGTACCTAGAAGAAATCAAATCAGAAAAAGGCAAATCAGAAAGAAAAACACAGAAACCAAATGGTTTCACTAATATATAGGACATAGGAAAAACAAAAGACCAGGAGGAAAAGTAAAGACAAGATAACAACCAAACTAAAGAATACAATTGGAGGGGAGAGATGGGAGGAAGTGGTCAGGGAGGGGCGGTGGTGGGTGAACCCCAAGGGATTACAAAGATGTGAAATATATATAAATTATTTAAATAATAATAATAATGATAATGATAATGTACTGCTTGCTTTGCAAAGATGTTTTGAAAGTTAATTGCTAAAGCTTGTTAAAGTTCCCCTCAAAGTCTTTGAAGGAAGACAATCTCTAACTACAAAGTATTGTTTCCTTATGGATACCCAGCCTGGAAGCACTGTAGGCAGCTGGAAGTCCTACTTCCTTTTCTGTGTAAATGAAGTCCCACCTTACTCCACCTGGCAAACAGGTGGTGCAGCTGCCAGCTTCTGTCAGAGAATCTATGGGTGTCTTTGCAACTTTCTTCCAATGCCTTATCTACTCTTTTCCACCTTGGTTATCTCAGAAAGTCCCTCTAGTATAATTTCACATGGATGACCTTCTTGACCCCAGTGTGTTGCTACTCTGGGTAACACCCTATTGGCTTAAACTTGAGGGGAACTCAACTAGTTGACTTTATCTCTGTTGTACTCATTGTCACCATCTTGGAGTAGAGACCTGAGGGTCTCTACACATGGAGAGTTGACCGTATTAAGTGGAAAAGGAGCTAGAGAAATTGATCTGGAAGATGAGTTTTATCAAAGTCACAAGGAAAGGACCAGTTAGGGAGGAGAAGGGAGATAACATTTTGGAAATGAGGAAGTTCAGTAGTAATTTGATCAAAGACCCTTCTTATCGTTAAGATTATGTGCATAAACTTTGAAGTTCTTAAAAGGGAGCTTGTAAGTATCAGGGGTAGGATTAAATCAGGATCTCCCAACAGATGTGCAGAAAATGATTTACAGTTGGGCCAAACTAAAATGCCTATTTTCAACTCTTAAAGCAGCTCACCAGTAGGAAGAACTGCTTGCAGACCCATCCTTGCAACAGCTGGAAGTTTAATCAGGGCCTTCAATTCCCTTCAGTTTAAACTATATATAGCAAAACATCTTTTTTTCCTAAGTGTACCATGATGGGAAAAAATTAGGAAAAACTGGATTAAATGACTTGCCATGGCTTCCTTTATTTGTGCTTGTTTCCTCTCTCATCCTTACAGGGTAGTCTCGTGCAACATTTGGGCAGATCCTGCTAAAATGCTGCTTTTACAAAACTGTACTTTGTTCTTAGGATCAATCTTGCAATGAAGCCCTGAGCTTCATTGTCTCCAGGTACGATGTAGATTATGTCGCTAACCATTTCCTATCTTGTTCTCTGCTGTGAGTAAGCTGAATAGTTTTGAGTCTTACCATTAAGCTACATGGACTCTCAGTTCTGTGGTTTTACATATAGTGGATGTTTCTGGCAGTTTCTGGTTTTAGAAACACCACTGTTCAATCTTAACACACACATGCACACATGTTCCCCACACACCCAGACACTATCTCTCATAAGAGAAAAAAATCAGATCTATTTTGTTCATCATTGTTATCCAGTGCCCAGCAAATGTTTTATATAGTATAGTATTTTCTGGATGGGTGAATAAATAAATCAATGAGTCTCTATCATATTGCAGAAATCAATAGTTTGGTTGCTTTTAACTTTTTTCTTAAATTTTTCTTTTTTTTTAATTCTTTATCAGAAAATAAAATAACTTTTCTTATTAAGACTCTCCAAAAAAGGATGTCATCATCCCTGTTTACATTATTGAACAAAATCAGGGCCCTGTTAACATAGAAAACTGAGAAATAAACAATATATCAAAAAATACCAATGTCTTCTTTAGTTTTCTGTTAGGAGCAATAACCAGCCAGGACTCACGCTGTGAATGAAGAACACTTCATTGACTATTTTATCTGACTTCAGTACACTGAAGACAGAATTAGCAGAGTCCTTCCCCATCCCACCCCTTATAGTTGCTCACCATTCCTCCAATATTAACCCTTAGAGACATTCCCTAAGAGATAAGAGCAAGTTAATGAAAGAATCCTCTGCCCCATGTAGGAACTAGTGCTTTGCCTAATCTGATTTTCCCTAAACTACTTCCTCCCCTTGCTTAACACGTTGTAAACCATTCTTCAACTCTGTATAAATGCTTTCTAAGACCTAATAAACTTGCTGAATGTTTCACGCTTACATTCAGTTCCAACCTCTTTGGCTGAGTTCAATCTCCTGTTCTTCCTTCCTCACCTTCCCTCCCTGGGCTCCCTACACTTTTCAGGATAGAGAAAGTAGAAAGAGGAAGCAATGAAGCAAGGATTACAATGCAACAAATAATGAATGTCACTTATGCCAGAGACATGGTGCTAGGAGCTGACAACGTGGTTGAGACAGACACATGGTATTTCCAGAGAACTAGAGCCAATGGAAATTCATACACTCAGAGAAGCAATTTCATTTTGAAGATGATATGAAGATGAAAAGCAGTTCCCATGGACAAGCACAGTGAAGTCAGCCATGATGGAAGTATTTACAGAAATTGGCAAAGATTACAAACAACACATGCCCCTACTTCTGAGATCCAGTTGTTAAACATTTATCTGCACATCACTGCCAAGAATCTGGCCCTCATATGGCTTACTATAGTAAGACAGACAAACTCTGGGACAAATTTAGACAGATATTGGTTTTTGTAGCTAAGTATTTTTGGAACCCATTCAATGACTTGTTGTCTACTATTTATCTTGCACAATGACAGAGGAAGATAGCGGGGGGAAAAGGACCCGGGCAGTAAAGAATAAAATATTTACTATCTTCACCTTTCCAGAAGTAGCTTGCTTACTCCTGCTCTTTAGCCTAATAGTGTATGTATGTTCACTGTTTACCACTACACACTTTGTAATGTATGCTAAACTGCAATGAGGCAACAGAAGGAACACTTGGAATTCAGAAGACACAGTTGTCATTCCTTGTTAGCAGAGAGTTTTATTCAATTCATTTACACTTGCTGAATTTTATTTTCTCAATCTAGAAAACAATGGTCCACCTGAAATCACTGTTCTGAAATCAAACAAAATGTGAAAACATCTTGCAAATAATTACGCAAATGTAAAGTCATGCTTCTGGAATTTATGAGTGTATCTTTCCCCAATAGACCCTCTCAAGGTAGAGTCTAGACCTACTTCATTTTTTCTCCATCAGAGTTGGCATCTCGCATGCAGGTGGTTGTCATTATATTGTGGCATGAAGGATGGATAGGAAATAGATTCTCTGTTTCAAGGTCTACTAGTTGGTTTTTCATCAATCACAGAATGAGTAGCCTGACACCCCACCTCCAAGGAAAAGCCTGACACCCCACCTCCAAAGAAAAGCAAACATCACATGGTTTTCCTACTTCCTGACTTTCTAGGTGATCCATTTCTCACTTTATTCTTGCTGTTGCTATTCCTTTTATCTGAACCCCATTCCCTCTAGAATTCACCTTGTTCATTAATGCAGATGTGAACTGTGTATGCTGATGAAAATATTGTCATTTTATGGACAGCCTCAATTTCTTGGGATATAAATATGAGAGAGCTTAATTTGTTTCAAACAAATGTTAAACAAATTTGCGTTTGCTGAACTGCTTTTCCCACTATTTGGGGTTTCTTTGAAGGATAGCTTTTCTAGGTTTTAGAACCGTTCTGTTATTTTAAGTTTTACTTTGTTCAGTAGTAATTTTATTCACCTAGAGGAATAATGCATGTAATTGGTGGCCTATAAGTATTTATGAACTCTAAGACTAGCTTTCAGTTTTTACATTCGGTCCTTCTCATTTTAGAACTAGTATCGTATCCAGTGCAGACAGCACTTCTTCCCACTCTGTTGTGTGGGAAAAGGGATCAAGCTATATTCTTCACATACTTCCTCCCTAGTCCTTTCAGGTATAGGAGAAGAAATACAGATGACAGCTAGGGCAAGATGACTATCTTCTTGGTTGACTGCTGCAGCCTCTCTCCCAATGTTGACCAATCACCAGGGTCTTTCACAAGGCAGTCTTCCATGACCTGCCTGTCTCCTGAGCTAAACACATCTGATCTAGGGTGAAAATATAGCCTGGTCTCCTCAAAGCCTGACATGTGATAAGATTTAGTTTTGGCATAACCTTTGGTGGGATATTAGCAAGCCCGATTATATTTAGTTGGTTGACTCAGTCTGAAAACAATTCACAGCTTCTTGCTATAATATGTGGTAGGAATACAAGGTCCTTAGTCTCATTGTCATTCCTGAATTTTCTTTCACCATTTCTGATGGTCCAGAGATAGAGAAGCAATTCTGCTAGGTGTTCAGCTGCCTGAAAAGGGTTATAAATTGAGAGGAACCTCATTTGATCAGGAGTCTCCTGAGGTTTTCTTGCCTGGACTTGAAGTCCAAGTCTCATCAATTTGCTAAGAAATGAAAGCCTGAGAGCTTCTCTCCAAGACCATGGGGTTTCTTGAAGGTGATCCTGCTTCTGCCCTCCCTACACCCAGTTGTCCAGATCTGGCTGGGGAGAGGAAGCTAGTTGGATTCATGCAGAAGATTCTAGGATCACCCAATACCCTGGTAGACTGGAAGGACAGTCTAAAAGTTGGCAAATCACTTGATTTTTTTAAAGATGAGATCATGGTGAATTTGCTCTCTCCTTTTCACCTTAACTACAAGAAAATGCATTTTCACAGCCTGTTATAATGAAATAGTGATACCTTTTAAGTCTTCAAAATTTTCAAACTGAAATGTTGTTTGTGGTAGAGGGATGGTGGTAAGTTTGGGGGGTACAGGGGTAGCAGGGAGTAGGGTGTACTGGGGGTTGGAAATTCCCAGGAGGCAGCCATCTCCACCCTCATGAAAGCACTGTCTACTGAGACGACATGAAATATGAAGGCTCTGCTTCTTAGACCTAAGGTTATCTCAGGCATGTGCTTCCACCATAGTCTACAGTTAGCAATGGCATATAAGCCTTCTTAGAGAAAGGCACCGGGAGCCAGAGAAAGTTCCTTGAATCTGCTGACTGCTATGGTTCAAGTTCCCAGAGATGGGTTCCCTTGAAGAAGGTGGCATTCCTAGCAATGCTGCATCTTATTCGTATAAGGAAGCAAAGTGATCAATGTAAGTTTTAATAAGAATTACTTGAAATTCTTTCAATTTGAGAAATTGTCATTTTTCATTGTTGTTCTAATTTTCCTCCCCATTAGAGATGTCTTGAACAACATTTAATAACTGTTTTCTGATGGGCTCTTTCTTCACACAAAAACTCTGCCGTGGAAATCAGGGTAAGTTCTCTTACATGATAAAAAGGGATAGAAATGGGAAAGTAATTGCATGTCTTGCACCTGCCTCCTGAAATTCATTAGCAGCTCATGGTTCTCTGAAATTCTCTTTGAGGATGTTAGAAACAATCACACAATTGTTCTGCCTCATCCTGTGCATTTTATGATTCCAGCACTTAAGTGGCACAGACAGAAAGGTTTTAGACACACAGTCTGTTTTCAGACACACAATAGACCTCTGCCTGCTGTTCATTCAGAATCCTCACCACTCCTCACAAGTACATGTTTTCTCTTCAAGGGCCAGACCAACTTGAAATTAGTAAATTAAGGCAAGCAGCTGGCAAAGAATTCTGAGAACTCTTTACACTTTTCAATTTCACAAGCAGAAATCTTGAATCAGTAACTTCTTTGGGGTTGCCATTTCTTTAGAAGAATCATTTCTTTTCACTGCATAGAAACACCCAGTGCAAACTGAGAGGTTTACCCACAAATACGAGCATCCCTGTCCTTCCCGCGTCTCATTCCACTGCTGGTCCTCAAATATCACAGGTACAGACAGCAGCCCTGAGCCATCCATTGTTCCTGTTGCCTAGAGCAGCTCTTAGAAGGCTTTCACCACCTCATCCCCATCATGATCCTTTTCTACTTTATGGAGGCAGCATCTTACATCTTCCACTTCCCCCAATACTCTTCTTGTTTCAACTTTTTGTGAATGGAAGTCTCTACATCAGGGAACAAATCCCAGAGTCATTAGTGAGGGCTGCCTGTGTGGTGCTGTGCTACATAATTAGTAATTTTTTTAACAATAATCCAGGAAAAAGGTATTTTTAGCCTATTTTACAGCAAGGAAATGAGACTGGCCCAAGATCATCTAGCTCTTTCCCCAAAAGGTTTTATTTCAAAGAAAGTGGCAAAATGATACTAACAGGCCCTGCTGAGAGTTCTAGGGAGAAATATCTGAAGGATGAAACGAAATTATCCAAGAGTCCAAGGAAATCTGTTCAATCCAGCAGTTAGTTTAAATCTCAGCATCTCAGGTGCTGGGTGGGCTGGAGAGCAAGTTCAAGGCCACAGACAGTCTCCTGCACTCTGGAGTGTATACATGCCACCTCCCAGCAAGATTGGCCTTAAAGAGAATCAGACATGACAGTTTGAAGACTGTCTTCATGAAGTGAGAAGCTGTATGGCAGACAAATGTGCTCAGGAAAGCCAGAGGAACAGCTTCAGTTTCAGGAAAGAAGAGGAAAGTGAGCTGAAAAACTCATTGTGCTTTCAGAGAAAGGAGAAGAGAGCAAAATGTTTTTCAGACCAAATTTTGACCAGTCCCTACTTAATCTATTCCTGGACTTTCCCCACTTGTCACCTAGTGTAGGGTGCACAGGGCTTCTGCAGAGTATGGGAGGCAGCTGCTAAGTCAAGCACTCAGCCTGAACTGTGTCTTCCCTGGGGTTGCTGCTTTTGAGCTTAGTTCTCACCAGTGACCTAGATATTAGGTGTTACACTGCCTTCTGTTCTACCTGGTATGAGCTCTCTTTGCCTTTCCCAGGAAAAACAGAAAATAGTTATTAGGCTCCAGAAGAATTCACAGTCCCCAAACCACTTAACCTGGGGCATTTTTCCATTCAGAAAATCACTACCCTGGGAGTTGCCCTTGTTACTACTCTCCACTCCAAAAGAGACTTCTTTGAAACACGCATTTTTGTATGATGCTTTCAAACTGAGGTAGAGTACATTATTAATTATTCTAACATTTTCCAAAGTCTATATATTTTATGAAGTTCAGCTTTTTTTATTTTTTTCCTAATGAACACAGTTTCAGAATTATAACTGTATAATAGAGATCCAGCATAGTTACTGGTATGTAGTAGTTACCCATGCACTATTAATCACCCTTCCTTTCCTTGCCTTTTTCTCTTCTCTTGTGATTTACAGATGAAGAAACTGAAGACACAGAGATTAAGACTCTTGCCAGAGGCACAGAGGTAAACATACTGATGCTAGGAAATGAACCCAGGTAGATTGTGGGAAGTTTAAACTTTTCTCTCTACTGATCAAACGTGCCTCAAAAAATGTTAACAAAAGTTTTAGTTTATCTGTTCTTTATGATTTAGATAACCTCTCTCTCTCTCCCTCCCTCCCTCCCACTCCCTTTCTCTCTCAGTTCTGTTCACATATAATTAAAGTCACAAGTTTTACTGAATATGACAACTTTCAAGTTTGGCAAATCCACAGATTGTGTATCCAACTGCATGGCTAAAATATAGAACTTACCATCATACCAAAGCCTCTCTCTGCTCTTTTTAGTTAACCACCTCCCTGAATCCTTACATCTAGCATTAGATTTGTAGTTATTATAATTTTGTCTTTTCCAGATATCATATAAATAGAATCATATATTATACAGTCTATCAAAAAGTTGACATTCAATTCATTTTCCACAATTCACCCCACCGTAGTATATAATTGAGTGGTATGTATATTTTCACAAAGTTGTGTAGCTATCAAAAAATACAACACATTCCCCTTGATAATTATTTCCCCTTCATTCTCTTCCTAGCCCCTCGTAATCAGCAATGTTCTTTCTATCACTGGGTTTGACTACATTGGACATTTCCTTAAAATGAATCACATATTATGTGTCTTGAATGAATTTTTTTTTAACTTAGGCATAACATATTCAGAGTTCATCCTTGTTTTAGCTTAATATATTCCACTGTATAATTATATAATATTTATGCTTCAGTTGCTGAGCATTTATGTTGTTTCTACTTTTTGGCTATTATGACTGATATTCATGTAAAAATTTTTGTGTGACTATATTTTTAAATTATTTTGAGTATGTACCTACAAGTGTCATCTCATGTAATTACTGTTTTCCTTCTTGAGCAATTGCCAAACTATTTTACAAATGTTTTATATTTCAACTGGTTTGTCTTTTCAGTAGCCTTTCATCTGATGTCCTTTACATATCATATGTTGTAAGTTCCTTGATGCAGTTGCATTCCTAGTTTCTGTTGAATAATATTGCATTGGATGAATACACTATAACATCCATTTACTGGCTGGTAATTATTTGTATTACTTCCATTGAAACAACATGAATGTACAAGATTTTGTTTAGACACATCTTCACTTAAGTAGAAACAGGATTGTTGCCTTAATCTAATTTCTTGTTTGCCTTAGCTAGAACATCTGGTAGAATGTTGAACAAGAGTGACAAGAGCAGAATTCTTGCCTCGTTCTTGATCTGAGCATGAAGATCAAGCACATCTAACTTTTAAGCACATTTTAGGAATTTTAATAAAGTTTTTTCCCATTCTAGTTTTTTGGAAAAAAATTCAATCCTGAATGTGTTTTGGATTTTATCAAATGTTGCTTCTGAATATATTGATATGATTGTATTCAGATCATGCAGTTTGTCACTTATTAATCAAAATAGATTATTTTCCTTATTCTGTTGATGTGATGGTTTATACTAATTGACTCCTGCTCACTCTCCAGTTGAAGAAATTTTGATAAAGTCTCAGGTTTATTCATTTGAAGGAGATGAATTAGGTGGTGACAACCTTTCAAGACTCGGGTTTGAAGGGCAAAGGAATAGATACACATTAAAATATGGAATCTCCTGTGGAATCTCTAGTTGAACATGAAGAGGCATTTGTGAAAAAAATAATCTTGAGATGAATAAGAAGCAAGTATCCATCATCTTTACCAACAAATAAAAAAAGAAATTCATTCTAAAAGTTTCTTCATGAAAATCAAATAATGAACAGAAAGGTTAGGAACTGTATATATTTTCATTTTATTTTCACTTTTCTAAAAAAGTTGTGCTTTCTCAAATTGCTTTTATTAAAGACATTAAAATGTGTTCTTTTCTTCCTTATATTTATAAGGAAGCAAAATTACAGACAATTCACAACAGTTGCCTCTTCCTACACTCAGTCATGCAGTAGAGTTTTGTGAAAGTAATATTGGGGTGAGATAAATCAACTTCAACATTTTTAAAAAAAATAAAAAGCCCTCCCAACCATCATGTCTGGCTGACAGTAATATAAATAGCTAATATACTTTCCTACGCATAGAGGCCAAAAAGATGTTGTCTAAAGGTGATTAGACTGTATGTGTTTATAGGATCAAGACGTGGCCACCCTCTGGCTTAGGGTCCATCTGATTTGGTCTGTTTATAAATAAAATTCCAAAGTGAATGAAACCACTTCCTGTTAGTCTCTCTCAATCTGCTTTTTTTCCCCCCTAAAGTATGAATTTGCTGTCTTGTATGGTTTGGAGGAAAAATACAGTTTGCCATTTATCAAAAGTTGAACAGCTGCAATTCAACAACATTCTTTCAATTTTAATACCAAGAGAATAAGTGTGAGCAGTGACTATGTTAATGAAAACATGTGGACCTGATGTTCAGATTCAATGAATTTTACTTCCAGTTCAGTTCCTCAAGGTTTTGGATTTACTGTAACTCCCTTCAGGTTTCTTAACTTTGCTAGATTACAACAGACAGCATATTCTGCATCTTAACCCTTTCCCAATTCATAGTGCTAAGCCTGTTTCTTTTCTCTCTTAGAAATTCAGAATAAACAAGAATAAATGACTTGAAAATATGCTGACTTAGAAACCATGGAACATTTAAAAGCACTGTTATGCTTTCCATGTCAGGTGAAAATGGAGAGAAAAACGATGCATATTTCCCTATAATTCCACCCATGTGACTCACCCTTAATCCTCAGTAACTGTGGGCTAAAAACGCCTTCTACTCATTTCAGTGTATTAGTGTATAATGTATTGTACCTTGGACCAAACTCTTAGTTATTTCCGTATTTTGTAGAATCCAGGTATTTAAAGTCAAGAATAACATGAACCCATTATGTGATCTTTCCAATTATGGCCTTCAAGTGCAAAGGTAATCTGCTATTGGACACTTGCTGGATATTTGTAGGGAATCACAACGTTCATCGTCTTGAATTAAATAATTATCTTTTAAAACCAAGCTAGCTCTCTACTCAACTGAAAAACTAATTTGAAAAGTAAAGTTGTTTTCTGTCAAAACATGTAAATATAGAACTGATTTTGAGAGACCCTGTGTTAACATTCTTTACTTCCCACTAAGAGTATTTTAATCAAAGGATCTAAGTTGACTAGGACAGCCATTGACTAGCTTACTAATATCCACACCATTATAGTTTTTTTCCTTAATCCCTAGGATTTCTTAATTCCCCATGGCTGGTGGTTTAAACCTTCCTTCCAGTTTTCTCAAGATCCATTATGTTATTGTATCACCATTCCAGCCTATCTGAAGGAAATAACACATTTTTTAAACTTGCTAGTTGTTAGACCATAAGAAGTTACATCAAGACATAGTATGAAGAGCTGCCCAGAACAAAAACAGTGTGTTGAGGGTCAGAAGCAAGTACAAGAAATGAAAGATGAGGAGAGATGTCCCGGCCACAGCTGGGGGTCAAATGGAAGTATGAACCATGAGACAACTTTATTAACAAAAGGAAGAGGTATTTATAGGGACACAGGGCGAGGGCCTGGTGAATTCCATGGAAGACAAGCAATCCTGAGAGACAATTAACATTCTAAAGCAAAGGGTAATTGAGGGAGGGGTAGTGCAGGGGTGGTCTCTAATCTTTGATAGGGCTAACATTGATAAGGAAAAGCTGGGGGGCACCAGCGCTACTTCAGAAGGTCATTCCAGTCAGTCCCTAAGTTTT
>PVHY01023083.1:6699-21599 GCA_004024945.1 Uropsilus gracilis | reverse complement strand
TCCAATTCTTTGCAACTGTAAACAGGGCTGCAATGAACATGCGTGTACATGTGTCCTTTTGAATTAATGTCTTCATGTTCTCTGGGTATATTCCTAGTAGTGGGATTGCTGGATCGAATGGTAAGTCCACTTTCAATTGTTTGAGGGTCCTCCACACAGTCTTCCATAGTGGCTGGACCAGTTTGCACTCCCACCAGCAATGTAAGCGTTCCTTTTACTCCACATCCATGCCAACATTTGTTGTTGTCTGTTTTATTTATATGGGCCATTCTTACTGGTGTAAGATGGTATCTCAGTGTGGTTTTAGAAAAGCCTTCCTTTTATGGAAACAACTCAAATGTCCCAAAAATAGATAAATGGATCAGAAACTTGTGGTATATTTACACAATGGAATATTATTCATCAATCAAAAAAGACAAACTTACGTTATTTGCAGCAACAAGGATGGAGCTAGAAGGAATCATGCTAGCAGAAATTAGCCAGAAAGAAAAAGAGAAATAGTGATGGTCTCACTTATATGTGGGATATAGAGAAAGCAAGCAAACAAATGAACAAAAAAAATTTAGAACTGTCAGCAGGCCTGAAGCACAGAAGAAGAAAGGAGGAGTGGGGAAAATCGGGGTGGGATGGGCACAAAAGATTAAGATCATGGTGGGAGAATCTCAGAGCAGACAATGAAGTGATATAAAATAAATAATAAAAAAGAAAGAAAAGTCTTCTTTTCCTGTGGTTGTTCTGTTTAAATTGATAGGCATCAAGGTCCAAAATATTCTGATAATTTTGATGACTCCCTAAATCATAAATTTCAATGCAGAATTTTTAAAAACTATATTTTTCAATCTCCTTTGCAACTAGAGTTCAGAAAGCTAACTTGAGAGATGAATTCACATGAGATACATGAAGAAAAATAAGGTGCAGGTGTACTTTTTGCTGATGTGTTAGTAGAGAGAGGAAGATTTAAGGTTGATGTGAGGAAAGCTCCCCAGCTGTGAGAGAGGTAAGCATCTTGGGGTGCTCAGGTTTCAGATGTGGTTAGGAGAATTCTTTCTGATAATACCATCTAGAGTCTTATTCTCCTTTGTTTTTTCACTGGTCTGTGAACTTCCTAATATTTTTTTAAAATTTCCTTCCTTTTTAACGCAGCTAGAGTAGGTTGTGTTATCTCCAACTAAGAATTCTTATGGAGAGACAATGTATTGTTTTAGACAATGAATTTTTTAAAAAATTAAAATCCAGTAATTTTAGGAAATTGGTTCTTACTCATGAAAAGAGTAAATTTACATGCTCAATTTTACATCTATAAACTTTACATTTTTTACGTTCTCAGAAAATAGATGAATGGAAAATACAAGGAAATTTTTATACTATGGAAAAGGATAAATTTTGGGGGGTGTGGGAATATACAGAAATTGTATTTTACATATTACTATCTGCAAAAGAGCACAATTAAGCAAAGGCAAACTATGGAATGCAAAATTGTTAAAAGTCAGTGTTAATGATCCAAACATTATGGTGTACACATTCTGTTTTCTTTTTCTCTTTTTAGTTAGTGATACTCTCTTGTTTAACTAGAATAATATAGTAGATGTAAACTCAGTTTGGAAATCAATGGATTATATAATCTCTTGGAACGTGCCTGGGAAACTAACTCTTGAGAATTTGGATTTAAAGACTCTGGAAGGCAGACAGACCACAGGGACTATTTGGATGGGACAAGGATTCAGCGTTTGTAGTGTCAATAATTTCAAATGTTCCTAAATTTTTGTCCATCCTTGGCCAGGGGCAAGGAGATTCCCAGAGAGCTTGGAAAAGGCAGGGAGCTCCCCAAGAGAGGGCAGCATTGCACAAGAGACCAAGACCATAGTGCCTAGGACAGAAGGACAGTTCACAAGAATGAAGAATAAAAGACATCCAAGAGGACAGCTTCCCTGGGGTGTTAGAAATAGCAGTCAGAAAATTGCCAGAGAGAAATGGGAGGAGTTCAATAAACATTTAATTTATAGGATGACTGATAGACAAGGATGATAGCTTTCACACTATTTTCTGAAGAGTGAAACTGCAAATACCTTGTGGTCCGTTAAATGCAAGGGCACTGATAGGTATGACAGAGCAAGCAACATATTTGGAGTAGATGTTGTTCTGGAAAATTTCAGACATATGACCTTAGAGAATAAAAGACTGAGACTTGGGACTTTAGTGCCAGTTCATGATCTGCTCTAGGGTAATAACTGATGGGAGAATGTTTGGTTCTGGAAAAGAACAAATTCCTGGTGCAGATGAGCGATTTTGATAGAAAAGAAATTGGGCAGAGAAAATATCAAACAGAAAGAAAAGGGACAGAGAATGGTTGGTTGAGCTAGAGTGGGGTGGAAGAAAGAAGAACCAAAATAGGGACACTCATTTTGGTAAGCTCAAGTCACCAAGAACCATTGATTCAGATGTGGAGTAAAAGGGGAGGGTTATAACTAATTCATTCTTTTCGTTATGCTTTTTTGGTGTTTTCTGCTGTAAGTATTTCTGCAGTTAGAAGGGAAATCCAAATAATCAATGTTATATTTGTAAATACATCAAGGACACAAGCCAATACCTTCAGTATTGGGTTGCCAATCTTGTCCATCATCACTTGAATCTCCTTCACTAATCAATATGGAATGACTGCAGTCATCATCTTGGTCGAACTCCTGAAACATCACAAAATTAAAAACTTATTTATTCAATGTAAAGCTTCGTTGATAGAGTGAAGGCTTCATTTTCTAGGTTAGAGCTTCATATTTTGGATTCCACTTAAATTGGACACAGAGGACTAAAATAATGGAAAAGTATCTGCCTCTAAAGCACCAGGCTCAGGCAGATGTGGATATGATTAAAATGAAGCCCAGAACTGAAATTACATAGACACATAGAAGTTCAATATTTTAAACTTAACATTTCAGTATCCAGGCTGCTTAGCTGCTATAATTTTCATCTGGATGGATAACTAGAATCTGTGACCACAGTCACAGTGAACAACAACAAAGAAACAAACATGATTTTTTCCATAATGCTTCTCTGGGGCATCATTTACATAAGGTGAGGATGGAAATCCTTGCCCCTGATATCTATGCTATAAGCCTAGAATGAAAGAAGGCAGCAAAACTGATTGAAGTTTTCACTGTGACAGCTTTCTGATCCAATCACAATGCTCAACCTTTCAAACTTCCTTTTTTTTACCCTCTAAAAAACAATCCTTATGCTGAAAACATTTTAGAAAGACAATCTGACTCATAAAGGTCCTCTAAGTTCCTAAAGAAGTTGTTTTTTTTTAAATTAGGATTTTTTTCATTTATAGTTAACTTCATTACAAGTTATGCTGGTGATTTTGACCTTTCGAATTTCTAGAACAATGAGAGATGCAATTATTAATTAAAATATTCTATTACAACCTGGATGTTGTAATTAGCTCTCTGGCTTCTATTATCTAGGTGAACCACCTAGTAAAGGAGACTGCTGAATAAAACTCTTTGCCCTAGAGACAAATGCCTGTCACACGAGGGCAGTCTTTATCATAAATCTCTGATATTTCACCCATTAATTCCCAATGGAGTTTGGGAAACTTTTCCTTCTCACTTTTTACTCTTTTTATTTGTCACAGAAAGTAATAAAACTAAAAATTTCCATTTCTACTGCCATCAAAAATATTTCAGTTATTCAACTATCATAACTTAGTTATCCCACCTTAATTTCATGCAGCACGTCATGCTTTTTAAAACATTTTCTACCTTCTGGCAAAGTTTAGGCACTCTCAGACCTCCTGGTTGCCAATGCAAATGAGAAAGCTGGACTCATTCACTCTGATGCCAGACTATTAGAGATTCCAGTTTTATCTTTCTCTGTATTTCAAGTTATACTGCTATCAGGCACTCTGCTCCCTATTCCCCATGCATCTAGTATGGGAGAGGATTACTTTCTTTACGCATGGAAATACATAAAGGACTTTTTAAAAAGTAGGAGAAAAAATTATGTATCATCTTACAAATAAAAAATAAACACTGTTAAAATAGATACTATATCTTCTTTGTCTTTTTACTAAGTATTTAAAAATATAATTGCATCATGTAATGCTTATTATTTATTATTTTAATATAATTTTATTAATTTAATATAATTTTAAAAGACTACTGATTTAAAGTAAAAACAATAAAATTCTTATATGTGAATGATACAGTCATACCTAAAGGTAGCCTGTAATAGGTAAATAGACTTTTTTTCTTAGAAAATGAATTGTTTTATTTTATTATATATATATATATATATATTTCACATCTTTATTTGCCCCAGGGATCACCTACCTTTCTCCCTTCCTGACTGTTCCCTCTCAAAATATATAAACTTCTATTCAATAAAATAAAATTTAGATAGATACAATGAGTTAAGATAGGAAATATAATGGAATCATAAAAATATTTAGTCTAAAAGCAGACAGGGAAAGAATAAAGGGGAACAAATCACAGATTGGCTATAAGAAAATAAATCACACACACAAAAAGAAAATAAATCAGAAAGGCATAATGTAATTTTTGTATATGTCTTTTCCACTTAAGACAAGTGCAAATTACCCTAGCATTTTACTAAGTAAAGATCATCTTAATGGAATTTAAAAAATTTTTCCTGTAATAAATATGAGAGGATTATAGGTGTTTTGTAAACCCTGTGAATCTTATTAGGTAAGTCCCATATTGCTTACTAGGTCACTTTTAACTACTAATTATCACATATAATTCTGATAAAATCTTTGCAATTAATATCCCAATTTTGCATTATTTCTTTAGAGTAGATAGATAGGGAATTGATCCAAAGTGCATGAAAGTGTATTTATACACATTGCTTTAAAAGCTTATACTTAATATATTCTACCAGTAGTGCATGCGCATATTTCACTATAGTTTCTCCCTTATCAATTATCATCACTTTTTATTTTTAAAAATATAACATGACATTAGCCATTTTATTGTTGGTTAAATGTACGATCTATGATTAGTGGAAAAGTTGGAGATTGTTTCAGTTGCTTATTGATTAGTGAATTTTTCTACTTATATGTATAGTTCAGATTCTTCACCTAGAAAACTCTGTGAGGCCTCAAAATATATTTCTACGATTTCATATAATTTACAGTGATTCCATGAAATGTTTATGTTAAACTTTGGGAAACAAAAGTTCTCATTTGAGAGTGCTAAATGTGCAACTGGTTGTCATGTCAGGGTTTTTTTTTTTTAATATCTTATTTTATTTTTGGATTTTTTACAATGTGTGATTGATTGTATGATTGTTGATCCTCATGGGAATATGCTCCCCCAGCCTCCACCTCCCACCCCCACGCCTTCTCTGGTTTCTCTACCTCCTTTCCTACTGTTGTCTGTCCATGCTTAGCCCTTTGGTCATTCTTCTTTCTTGGGCTATGTTCTTTTTTTTTTTTTGAGGCTAGGTCTGCTATTTTTGCCCATGGAACCACAGGCTCTTGTTGCCCGGGGTACCACAGACTCAAGCAATCCCCAGCTTCAGCTTCCCACATAGCTGGGATTACAGGCGCATGCCACCATGCCCAGCTATTTTTTTTGGAACTAGGTCTTGGTCCAGGCCCCAGGCGGGACTCGAACCGCGATCCCTAGCCCCAGCCGCTTCATAGGCTGAAGCTTACAGGCACGAGCCACTGTGCCCGGCCCTGGGGCTATGTTCTTATCCTGGGTGAAGGTGTGATTTCTTGGGAGCTGGCAGGCTGTGCTACTTAACTTTCCAGTACTGATTTTGCCTTCGTAGGCCAGTCTGAGTTCCTTTGGCTTGTATCAATGCCTCTTGCTTCTGGGTGGCTGTCCCTTCCAGTGTTTTCTGTCTCAACTTGTTGCTTATGTTGTGTTTCAAGTGTGACTTGGGGAACATGACTCCCATTCTTTCATTTTGGTAGAGCAGCTCCTCGATGGAGACAACCATCAGCGGATGGTAGGTCTCCTGGTCTCCTCCTTTGCAGCTCTGCTGTAGAGTCACTGCAGGAATTTTGCAGCCTTCCTCCCTCTGTGCAAAGGGGATGTGCAATGCTCTTGCTGAAGGCGTCTCTGCACCAGGATTTTAGTCTCAGCTTCCCAGTGACATTGCAGGTTTAATTCTGTCTTCTATACTTGGTCTCACAGTCCAGTGCTCAATTGTTTTCTCCTTGCTCTTTTTGAGTCCTGTACAGGTGGCATGTGTTTTCAGGACCTTTATTCTTGTCTCTTTCCTCTTCTGTATCTCTGGTTGATTAAATCATCTGGTTTTCTTTATTCCTGGTGTGGGCTAACTGGAGTGGAAGCAAACTAAGGGGGATCTGCGGTACCCGGGCCGCCCCGCCGCCCTCACCTCCCTCTACCATACACCATGACCTGCTTCTTCACAGGACTTGGGTGTGTGGTGGTGTCCTCGCGGGTCGAACTGGCCTGGGAATTCCCAGGCCAACCCCGGTTCCGCCCAGCCCACCAAAAAAGCTGGAAGGCACCGGCATACGTGAAGCCCTGCTACCGTGCCACCATCACTGCCGGTGGCGCCGGGTCATGTCTGGCTTTTATGTTAGTTCATGGGTTATGGGCCATCTATTATTAGTTGGTCCTGTAGGAAATGTTGGAAGATGCAGAGTGTGGGCACACCTACCCACAAAAGCATAACCATGTTTTGCATTTACACATATAGTACTAGTAACTATTCTACGCTCCTTACATATATTAACTAATCTAATCCTTACACCAGTTCTAAAGGTAACAGGAACTACTGTCTTCTTTTCAAAAATGAGGCCCAGAGCATTTACATAACTTACCAATGTCAATGTTACCAGCCTGTGACAGAGCTGGGACTAACATTCAGACTCTGAAAGTCTGGATCCAGAGCTCTTAGCCACCCTGTTTTCTTGCTACTATGAAACATTCGAAACAAAATCTCAACAATCACCAAAAAGAAAAGAATCAGAAACAATGAGGAAAATTAAGAGAAAGGTTGCACAAATGTAATATATGTTTTGCAGGTGAAAAAATTAAAGATGAGAGGTATCTGTGAGTATCTGACAAAGATTTCTCCCATAGAATAAATTGAAAAATCACAGATACCGTAAACAAAAAAATATGTGTGGAATATTATCTAGTTTAAAGGTTATCGTAGAAACACTCTATGACAAAGACAGTACAGAACTTTCTAATTTATTGTAGAACATAAAATGAAAGACCTTAAGATGTGCCTCAGTGCCACAAAGAGAACTGAAATAAAGACACTCAGTTTTGAGTACAGGAGAAAAAATATTAGAATAGCATATCCCAGGCATAGGTGGATTTCAGAAATTTGACAATAGTGCCAGAGGTAACAATAGATTAGAAATAAAACAGTGCTTTCTCATCTGAAAAACACAGAATATCAAACATACAGAAGACAAAAAAGGCATTGAAATCATACATAATTAAATTTGGAAAGAAGATTCTCTTTAGATTGGGAGATGTTATAAAGAGCCTCTTAGGAGCAATCTTACAAGCATGGCAGCTGCTTATATTCGTAAACCATAAAAACCTGTCCCAACAACCAAAAAGAAAAGCAAGCTAACATCTAAAAAATAGACATGAAAAATGACCTTGGATTTTGTAATTTAAGCCTTACAGAAAGCACTAGAGAAGAAAAGACAAGGTCAGCAGAGAAAAAAGTCTGTTTCTCCTTCAGAAATAACTTCAAGGTTATTTCAATCATAATATGAAAAACGGTAAAATCTAAAAAAAGTGTCTTTAAGTTGCATAAAAGAAATGTATTATTATGAGTTTTTGTTCTTTTAAAAAAGAAATTTGCTTAAATATGGCTTAAAAATTAAACAAGTTTTTATAATCTATCAGTTTTTATTATTATTATATTGCTTTGCCTATATCGTTGCTAATTTTTGTACAGCAGTTAATTTTTGTACAGTTTATTTCTCCTTCAGGTATAGTTTCCCACCACCATAGCACACTGAACCATCACCATAGTCCCTTGTGCTCATCCCTCCCCTGTCTTGACTCCTCCTTATTCCACTCTTTATCAATTTTTTTCTTTCTTTCTTCTTTTTTTTTTTTTTTTGAGACTAGGTCTCGCCATTTTTGTCGTCGAACTGCAGGCTCACGTTGCCCGGGGTGCCACAGACTCAAGCAATCCCCAGCCTCAGCTTCCCAGGTAGCTGGGATAACAGACGTGCGCCACCACGCCCAGCTATTTTTTTGGGGACTAGGTTGCTCTGTGCTGCCCCGGCGGGACTCGAACCGCGATCCCCAGACCCTGCCGTGACTCCATAAGCTGTCGCTTACAGGCATGTGCCACCATGCCCGGCTTCTTTATCAATTTTTAACACATTCCACTTATTTTAAACATTGGTCTCTAGGTACTTATGGAGTGTTAATAGCCTAAAGTAATACAACCTTCATGTTGTGACACAGCTACCACATTGTAGGGCTTCTCAGTCTTAGCACTACTGACCTCTGGGACTGGACAATTCCTTAAACTGGGGTTGCTTGGGGTTATCCTATACATTGTAGGATGTTGAACAGCTTCCCTGGTTTCAACCCACCAAATGGCAGTAACACCCTTGCACAGTTGTGACATCAAAAATGTTTGCAAACATTACAAATGTCCCTGGGGGACAAAATCATTCCCTCCTGAGAACTACTCGGCTAAAGCAAAATTGGTAAGAAGTTGACTGTTTAGAAACATTATACAAAAATAAAATACTCATAGTATTAGAGAATATCCATTCTACTTCATCCCATCCCATGCCCCAAAGAAGCACTGATTTAACCATTTGTGCATTTTTATTTAAAAAAATCAAATAATGCTAAAAGATACAGCAAAAGGGTCTTCACTTTCCTTCTCTACTATGCCTCAGAAGCAACAACTTTTGACCTTTCCACTATTTCTTTAGGTATTTCCTTTTATAGCTCTACATAATATATTTGTCCTGCTAACTCTTGAGTCACCAAAGTAAGACACTACCTATTATCATCTTACTATTGGAGCGAGCAATATTCTTAAAATGCACCCCCATCCTCTCAATAAATTCATCTTCTTTTTTGTTATATCAATAATCAGTGGTCAAGTTATGAGTCTACGGGCAGATACAAGCACAACTGTTTAGTATATGTTTTTCCTCATATAACTCTTTGCCCTATATAAAACCCCAAATCTTTATTATTTGTTTTGTTTTATTCATTATCTATTTCTTCAAGTGCTTAACTCTTCCCAACCATTAACAGTCTTTCCTCTTGGTTAATTAGGATCAGTTCTGTTTCCCTTCCTGGAAATCTCCACTATCCTACTCTTCCTCCCAGTTAGCTGAGCTCTTTGTTCCAGACTTGCTATATAACTAAAGTTCTGGAACATGCTTCCTCCATTAAGTCAATGATTCCCTCCTTTCTCTTGTGTGGAATCTTAGATTGAGAACAGCATGAATCTAATTTTCCCCCCTTTTTAAAAATCTATTCCCTTAACTTAAGACTATATAGTAGCTTCCTTAAAACATATATAAATAAAATGTTTGAGAGTTTCTGTTCTAAAAATTGTCTTGATTCAAATCTGATGTACACTTGATTCATAGTTTATCTGAAGAATCCTACATTGAAAACCTATTTATTTCTCAGATACTCGAAGGTAATTTACTTTTCTATTACTTTTATTTTCTATTACTATTCTATCTTAAATAATTCTAATTTAAATGTAGCATCCATTCATAAAAGTGCACATATCATAAGTGTATAGATTCATGAAATTTCATAAACTGAACACACTCAAATAACCAGGATGCAGACAAAATAAAATAATTCTAAGATGTAACATACAAATCAAAATATATAAAAGAAAAAACGGAATAATTAGTTTTCATCCAGGGGAAAAAAACTCTGAAGAACAATAAAAACAAGCCAAGTTTTTCACATTGACTGGTAGAAATATTTGTCAATCACATATCCAGATTAGATATAGAATTCTCTAAACCTAATAAAAAGGAAACAAATGATCCAATTAGAAAATGGATGAAAGGTCTGAACATAAAATTTATGCTGATGGACAATTAACGTGAAAAAATTGCTTAACATTAAGAAAATGCAAATTAAAAGAATAATGAGATACCACCATACAACTATTAAAATAGTCAAAATTAAAAATACTGACAGGTAGCAGATCTCTCTTGTCTGTCCACTACTTCCCTTAGCTGTGTGTTTCAATAAACACATGTTCTGTATACTGCTCTTAGAAAAATACTGATAGTACCAAGTGCTGGTAGGGGTGCAGAGAAACTGAATTTCTCATTCTTTGCTGGTAGGAGTTTAAACTGGTAAATCCACTCTAGAAAACTATTTGACTTTTTAATAAAGGTTAAACATACATTTATCATATAATCCAGTAACTGAATTCTTGGACATGCACCCTAAAGAAATAAAAATATACATTCATACAAGAATCCATACATGACAGTAACTGTCTTTGTAATAGCCCCCAAATGGAAACAACCCAAATATCCTCTAACAGGCAAGTGAACAAATAAATTGAAACATTCACACCATAGAACATTACTTAGAAATATAACTACTTCCAAAACTCATTTATAAACATTATAGTCCAACCATTAGTTTTTAAAAAAAGCATTATTGTGACCAATTTTCTTTTACAAATAAGATATAGAATGTACATATATTTAGAGCATGTAAATATATAAAGTATTTGCAAGATATATTTTGAATATTTGTACACATACTTTTTTGAACTATTTTTTTCAAATATAAGCCATCATGTGTTTTACAAAAATTTAAAAGGTACAAATGGGTACATAGTGCAAACTTCATCTCTATTTTCTCACTGTTAACAGCTTTTGTACGTCTTGGGTATTACTCCACAGTTTTCGATGGAACACAGGGTTTGTTATTAGAACTTTTTGTGGTGTCATCATCATGGACAGGATATAATGGAGAGGGTCAAGGGGCAGCACCTCCTTTGTGATATGTTGTGATGGATTTGACATGATCAGATTAATGATCACTATTTCCATAGTAATATACATAAATACAAGCTACAGTTTATATTTTAGCATCCAATTGCAATAATATTCTGTGGGTACACATAATCAGAACTGACTAATTATTACTCTGAGATTAAACTCAGAATGTTGTCTCATTAATTATGCTTTAAATTTCATCATAAAAATAGATAAATTTCTTTATGATCACATTTCATAATATAACTCTAATATATGATTATTATAAAAATTTTATCAATACAAAGTAGTAGATGAAGTAAGTTACTCATTTTTTGTTAGCTTCTCCCTTTAAAGAGAGCATCTTACCTCACTGCTGCTGATGCTTTGCAAGATTATATTTTTGTTCTTAGTAACTATCATCATATCAGTAGAAGAAGAGCTTGTATCATGGTAAATGTCAAGCAATGATTCAGCATATCTTTCTGCAGAAAGAAACATAATAATATATTCTGATAAGGATTTTGTATTTGGATTTTGTATTTTTTTTATAAGATACATATCTTTCAAAGGAAGATGTTGCTTCAGGTTCTAAAACTGGCTCCATATTGTCAAAAATTTCCTAAAATAGTGCTCTGGGCTCTGGACAAAGTATCAGGTAGTACTTTATACAGGAAGCACAAGAGTCCATAGAGTGGACTCTTTTTAAAGAAAAAAAGCTAGGCTTCATTGCTAAGTGAAACCCCTAATAGACTAGCAATGACATTGGCTCTATTGTTGCCAGACAAAACCATTCAGTTGCTCTGGGAATACTTTCTGTATAGCACTGGAAGCCACATTAAACTGACAGAATTTTGAACACCAAATAGTGAACCTCCAGCTAGTTCCTGAGGGAGCTTGCTCTCTTATTCGTTCCCTTGCTATCTTGGCTTCTTCAAACAAGCAGGGGCTCTTCCATAAAAATTTCTTTCTCTTCCCATGATTTTTCCATTTATCTTGTAATTGAGACAAAGCTGAGTACATACCTATACTGAAACTCTCCATTTCTTCTCCACATTTCCATTTTAACTCTTTGTAACCCATCTTCTGCTCTAACCTGCCACTGAAACTTCCTTACCACATCCATTATGTGTTTTTTTTTTTTCCAAGTTGGCATTTTTCCTAATCCTTCTTGCAAACTCCTTTGGATTCCCCTCCTTTCATTATCACAATCCTATGGGGCACACTGCTCTCTAACTGTAGACTGACAGATTAATTGTGGGCCAATCCCTTGAAATTTTCTTACCATCATCTTTCAGTGATCTTAGCCATGCCCAGATTCTGATAATCGTCTTTTTACAGAGAATTTCCAAATATATCACTCCATTCTTTCTTGCAGGGCTACAGAATATCTCATAGCACTACCGAATCCATTCTTTCTCACTGTACTACAGAAAATTGCTACTTGAAAGTTCTAAGGCTCTATTATACTGAATACTATTTCCTTCAATATCCTCACCAGGCACCAGAGTGTGTCTTACTTTGTTGATCGTATTTCCAGTTCCTGACTTCACAGGACTGAAATTTTGGAATCACCTTTGATTCAACTCTCTCCACTTTTGTCTTTTCTCTATTTACCTTACATCACTAAGTTCTGTGGGTTGTTTTTTTTTTTGTTTGTTTGTTTGTTTGTTTTTCACAATATCTCTTAGACTCACCACACCCAGAACCTCTTACTCCCACCACCACACCATGCTCAAGCACTTTTTCCCTGGTTCTTACCACCACACAAATGGACACTTCTGTAATCTATTCATTAAGCTTTCTGTTATGAGTCTTTTCCCTAAATTAATTTATATAATAACAACAGGTTAATTTTCATAAAATAAAATTTTAATCATTTTTTGGCTTAAAATTCTTTAGGGAATCTAAATATTTAGGGAGAAAAAATAAGTGTTTCAACCTAACATTAAAGACTCGCCCTCAATGGACTGTCAGTCATATCGTAGGTTGTACACATTTCTTTTCCCTGACACTTCAGTTCCTGTCTCCATATTGTTCCATAGATAAGACATTCTCACTTATAGCTTGCACCTCTGTTCTATGAAATCATGTCTCACCCTCTCTTCAATGACCATATTAAGTCTCACCTCTTTCATGAAACCTTCTTAGGAATAGCCTTTCTTCTTGTCCAGAAGTTTCATACAAAACATCAATTATTCAAATCAAGCTTTCACAAAGTTACACATTCTTCAGTGTCATTTTTTTCATCACATCTTCCTCTGGCTATTTCTATGTCTTTTCTCAGTCTTTTCCTCCCCACTGTGTTAAACCCGAGTGTTTTGTTTTTCTTCTATACACATCTTATCCAAAATCCCTCCTCTTTTTTCAAATTCTTAACAAGTTCTTCACTTCTGACTGAAATGATTTGTCCCTGACCATAATGAACACTTTCAAAAGTTTGGTCTACCCCCAGAACACTTAGCTGCTAGTTTGACTTCCTTAAATGAGGTCTAGAAAATATATGTAGGGGGGAGAAAAAGAACTCCTAATAAGGCTTTTATTTGGGGAATGTTGAGAGTGTAATAAAAATATTTACCTGGTTTTGGCATATAATTCATTAAAATATCCAATAGTTCCTGTTTCTTAAAACTCTCTATTTGTGATACATAATGTATTGCTGATTTTCCACTAAAATCACAGAGTTTAGGATCTCTAGGAAGAACAAAATCAACATTAGAAATTATTTTTGAAATCTGTTGAATAAGTACCAATATGAGCAAAAACATTGACATAAAATAATTTTCTGAAGGTTCCTATTGCAGCAAACTATGCTGGGCAATCCCAGGAAAAGGTGAACACAGGTGAGCACAGTGAGCAGGCCCACATTATCAGTGTGCCCCAGTCCTCAGTCACACTAGGGCAGGTCCCAACAGCACACCACACCACTGGATGACCACCCCCACTGAACCAGCTAGCAGCATTTGCCAGCCTGGACTGAGTTCCAGTTCAGAAACAACACTCCACTTTAGAGCTGAAATCTTCACATACTATTAGCAGAGATCCAGATAAGAGTATCTGAGGGAGAAGTTTCAGGGACCTACACCTCTTTTCCAACCACTACAGTCTATGAACTTGGTAAATACTTATACAATTCATCAATACCACCAACAAATAGTGCCTATTGGCATCAGTGGCACAAGCACACCAAGGAAAGAGCAAATTCAAAAGCAAAATATGGAAAGAAGGAAATTCATAAATGATCAAAACCAATAGTCTTGAAACCAATACACCTTAGAAAGTCAGCCCTCTGAAACCAACAACATGGGTGCAGAAAAATATTATGACCTGACAGAAAAAGGATTCAGAGCCATCATAATGAGAAAAAAAAAAAAACCTGGAAAATTTAACAGAGAAACAGAAAAGGAAAAGAACAAAATGTGAAACACAATCAATTAATTAAGAAATGAGAAAGAATTTTTTTAAAAAATTGATGTAGGGCCAGACATGGGGGCGTATGCTTGTAAGCGGTGTCCTAGTAAGCCATGCCCCAGGACCAGGGATCAGTTTGAGTCTTGCTGGGGCCTGTAGGGAGACCTAGTCCCCAAAAAATAGCTGGGCATGGTGGCGCGTTCCTGTAATCCCAGCTACCTGGGAAACTGAGTCTTGGAATTGCTTGAGTCTGTGGTACCCTGGGCAACGTGAGCCTGCAGTTCCACAGACAAAAATAGCGAGAACTTTTCTCAAAAAAACCGGAAAAAAAATTGATGCAAACTAACAGAATAGAAGAACTAAAGAGCTAAGGGAAAAGCTAAGAAGAAAGTATAGAAGAAATGGAAGAAAGGTTAGTACTCTTGAAGATTCAGACCTAAACAGAAAAAAAAAAAAAAAAAAAAAAAAAAAAAAAAAAAAAAAAAAAAAAAAAAAAAAAAAAAAAAAAAAAAAAAAAAAAAAA
>PVHY01023082.1:0-21506 GCA_004024945.1 Uropsilus gracilis | reverse complement strand
GCATGGACGAGGACTTTTTTTATTTTTTGGTTACATAATGCTTTTTGACACTGGGAAATAAGAAGCTATGACAGTGAGGTTGATACACCCATCAAAAAGTCTTTCCTTGAATAGTCACAATGTGCCCGGAGCTGATAAGAACCAGGAGCCTGTGGGGCAATGACAGCGACTCAGCCATCAGTCCCACGTCAGTGCTGGACGAGGAAACAAACATAATTCTAAGTGCAGCAAATCAGAGACAACCTGAAACTGCCTTTCAATCTCACACTCATGAAAGACAAGCAGGGACTCGAAGGACATGGTGACGGTGCTAATCACTGCACCAAGCTCTCCCTCCTTCTTTCTTCTCTTGATCTCAGACCAGATTTGTCTTCAATAAAAAGTTTTCTCTGTGGAGCAACTCATCTCATCTCTGACAGAATATACTCATGAAGAGACTGAGGCATTGTGAGGGTAAGCTAATTATTGAAATGTCTTCATTATGATGAACTACTTTGGAGTCTTGAAGTAGTGCTCTGAGGCTTTCTGCTGTATCTTTATAAACTCTGTTCAGAGGGTTTTTGAGGCTAAATGTGTTGTTGCCATAAGATGTCAGATTCATGGTGTTGTTAAGATAAGTAATAATTCTTCATTGTCCTATGAAATTGCAGTCATGGTCCATGATGCTGTATGTGATGGCAAAATAGTTTTCCACAAAATTTTGCATAAAAAGTGTGACTGAGATTTCTATTTTTCTTCATTTTTGGGGGGGAACATTGGTTTACAACAGTGTGCATGACTCAAAATAAAATATCATATCTCTTCAGGTGTGTGTCTGTTCTCACACAGAGTACTTCAGGTGAATGGTAACAGGTAATAGACAAACAGGTTGTGGGTCATAGAAGACCACAGTTTAACACATTTTAGAAGTAGTTGTGTAGCAAAGATAGCTGGGAGATAAAAGCTAATAACATTACTACTCATTCATCATTGGGAGAGTGGTATGCCTAGCTCCTCTTCTTAAAACTCAGCATGATTACACAATTTAGTCTTCTTCCATTAAATAAAATCCTGAGATCTGAATTACTGTTTGTATTCAATAGATTAAACAAAATTTTCCCAGACCATCATACTAATCTCTAGACAAGGACAGCTACCTTATATTGCTTCACAGATGGCGCCCTATGAAGTTTGTGGAGGTTTTGGTTCAGGGAAGTCAAATAATTTGGCAAAAATCATGCAGGTGCTATATTATGAAACTAGAATTTGAATTCATGTTCCCTTTTTTAGCTCACATCAAGTGATTTATCTTCATTATTTCATGGTCATTTATAGTCTAAGCCAACTTCTCTTGTTGATTAAAGTAACTTAGTTGGAAAGATTCTATCAAGGTGAAATTTTACCAAAGATCAGTAAGGTCAATGCTTTTGAAATATGGAAGTATGATGTAAAGATAGATTTAAAGATAGATCTTTATACTAAACATACATTTTTAGGATGAGCAAGCAGCCTGTTTAATTTACATACAGAAGTTATTTTTGATATGCATTTTTTTCTGAAATCTTCAAGTAGGAGATGCAATTTAAGATAGTTCAGTGATATTTTGTTCCTGAATATCTATCTGTACAGTAAGATGGAATAAAGCAAAATAATATGACTATCTTTTTAACATGATTTTATTTTTATCATATATTTATCCTGTTTCAATAAGCAAAGTAATATATGCATTCTTCTAAATGTTTGCCATCTTGCCTTTGCCACTTAACGTGGCAATAGTAAAATGAGATTCTCAAGGCAGTTGAAGGTATGAGAATAAACCATCTTCCTGTAAAGGAAAATCAGCGAGATGATGCCTGAAGGGAAGCTTCGTCTGGGTGTTACTGGGAGACTGGGCTCAGCTCCCCTTCCCATTCTGTAGAGTCTCTGAACCAAATCATTAGCCTCCAGTGCTCTCAAGTTGGAATGGACCACATTAGAGAGAACTTGGATATTGATGTTTTCCTTTCTCTTAATTAATTTTAGTAGCTTAGGTGAAGAAGAAAAAGGGTAAGAGACATTATCAATGCAGGTATTGATAATTTATTTAGAAAAGTAATGACGGAAATGAAATGACTTGAAGTAAGAATATTTGAATTGGCTTAGAAATAACGTAAAGCTAGCAGAAGTGGCAATTGAATAAAATAATTATGTTGTTAATATAATCAAGAATGTTCCATGTCTCTGTCATGGCCAAGAAGTGGAGAAATGATTTGCAATAAGTTCATGAAAAAGGCCAAATTTTTGCAGTAAAAACAATATGACAAAACAAGCTGATGTTTATGTAAAAAAGAAGTTTAATAAGACTCATGGGATCCTGGTATGACTTCTCTATCTTGATTCACATGGTGTTGAACAGAACCATCAAAGTAACATCATTGTGCAAAATACTTGTAGATGAGTTAAGAAGGATCTTATTAGACTATTCTAGTTACAGAATTGGGAGGTTATATTAAATAGTAACATCATTATTTGGAATTTGGGGGAAAAATGTTTCCACAGCTAAATGAGCACATGCAGGAATAAACTGACCAGACCTCTTAAGGAAGGGCTGGAATGTATTCTCACTTTGCTGACATGATCTAAAGCAGCCAATAAAGTGCTAATCCACTAACCTACAGTGTGGCACAGTCCCTGCTTTCATGATTGTTGTATCTCTGCTTCCAGTTGTATGAGACTCACCAAGTTCTTTCTCATCCTGGAGTAATAAGTGCATGCGTGCATGTTAGGCTTTGTTTTGCTTTTGTTTTTCCCTGTAGCAGATTTAAGTCTCCCTTACAGCACAGACTATTGGCAGTGAATGTTTAACTACTGAGCATGTTATCAAATTGAGTTATAAGTTGATTTCTCTAAACCTATAAATAAAGAACTTGCTCCTCTCTAAAAACATATGATAAAATACAAGGTTGAAAAATATTTGACTATTTGGAGAAAATTGAGTGACACAGAGGAACTGCTACACCGAAATGAGACTGACTCTCAGGTTGTTTCCGGAGAGGGAACAGACACTGCAAAAAAAGGGATGAGGGCCTAAGGACTGAAATGAGAGAAGCACAGAGAGACAGATGCAGGTACTGAGAGAGCAGCTACTGAGAATCTTTAAAAGGGGAACTTCAGTGAGTGTTTCTCTGCTTCTTTTATTAAAGACACAATGACTCAGACTGACTCAGACAGTTTCTGTTGCAAATGTGAGGTCATAGATAAAATGAAACTTTAAAATCATATCTAATCAAATGTGAAGGGGTGAAAGGACAGATTCAAGGGCCCAGAAGAAGAATAAAAATCAACATGCTACAAGCTATGGCACTAGAGTCCACGGTGATTCTTAATACTTAAGCTCTAAAGGAGAAGGGTTAGTCTTCTACTCCATCTGAGAGAACAACAGCATGGCCATGGGATACCACAGGCACTTAATCAGGACTTCAGATCTCATAAAATACTGCTTGAAAGTCCTTTCAGAGATTCTCCATCCACTAAAAGTGAACTGGAAAAAAATCAAAATATAAATACAGATATGGCCATAAAATTTCCAGATGTAGTATAAAATCTTGGGAATAAGGAGTTGGGAGGGGAAGGCAGTTGAGAAAACTCAAAACCTTGAGGCCAAATACATCCAAACATAGCTTTCAAAATTTCCAATATCTACCTACACATTTCCCAGGAGCAGTGAAACCTAGATAACCTTGTCAGAAATAAAGAAACTAAAAATGAAAGACATTGGGTATGCAGAAAGTTGTGTAATAAAAATTAGTTCATAAAAATGAATTGCAAAATAAGAAGGAGGAGCTTTCTTTAGTGTTAGTAGATGCAAAAGACAATAAAATTTAAATAATAAAATAATAAACTACTAAATGGCTTAAAATTGAAGAGCTAACCAAAAAGAAAAAGAGTAAAACTGATAAAAATTAAAGTAGAACTTTTAAATAGTGTAGGTGTAGTATCTGAAATTCAAACTCAAAAGAAACCCTAGAGAGATTCAAACCTCTCCACCCACTATACTTCATAAAACTTGAGCAAATCCTACCTAAAATATATGTACAAGGTTAAGAAAAAGCAAAGATTATCCCAAATACAGACACAAGCATAAAGAGGGTTTCATCAACACTTACTGTAGTGGTGGTATTTGTGATATGGTTTCAATTATAAAAATATTAATAATACTCAAAATTACCCTTGTGGATGCTTACATGGTAAACTTATGCATGTGAGAGCACCTAAACCACATAAACTGAAATAATGTTCAATTTAGTCTAGCAAAGATGAGATATATAAAGTCAGAGAGTTGAAAAGATTTCAACTTCTTTTGGAATAGAATAGCTCTTGAACAAATATTAGAAGCAAATATGGTAAAAGATTCACATTGTTCAATCTGAGTGGTTATCCTTAATGTTTTCATCATATTTTCTTCCTCCTTTTCCTCCTCTTCCTTGGTAGGAAATGGACATTATTTTCAAGTACATCTGAATTATTTGGTTGATTTTCAAATAGGAATTGGTCAATAGGGACGGGTCCTAATTTTAAAAGAAAAAAAAATGTTTATATTGCCCTATTTCTCTCCAAATAACTTCTTCTCTTTCTTTTGCTTGATCGTGTGGATGGAGTCTATGAATAGACTTTATGAGACAACAGCTGTCAGCACTAAAATGAAAGAGTGCATTAACTGTCCATACAGTATGAGTGGTACATAATTGCCTGGTTCACATTTTAAGTTAAGTCAAAAGTCTTTAAAAGTATAGCAGCAAATACCAGACCACCAGCCTCTTAGAAGCCAGGCTTTGTAGCCAGCTGGGGATTACACTTTAAATAGAGCAAAGCAATTTATTCTTTTAAAGGGGGTAGAGAATGAAACATTGGAAAATCAGAGCAGCTAAAATTATTTGTACAGAGGAAAACTGCTTGGGGCAGAGGAGGGTTTCTCTAGCCATTTTTAGGATTGTTTTTGAGGCAGAGTGACGGCAATACCAATACTATGATGGACAACCAATACCTGCTCTTCAGCTGAAGGGCTTTAACAGTGATGACCGTTTTAGAGCTTAATATTCAGTTACATGTGGGTGAAGTGGCTTTTTCTCAGTAGTGGGTCAGGGTGGTCTGTTACCAATGAAATCTAACAGAGCTGAGTTCCAGGATTAATGCTATTTCACTTCATCCTTTAGATGCTCTGAATGATGTTTAAAACTGACCCAGACCAAATGCTAGGTAGGTGGCAGTGCTTGCAATTTATCTGATGTAGCACCTTAGAAATGTCTACAGAGAAAAAAATAAAAATGAAATGCATTAAGCAATTCCAGTGACTTCTAAAAGTTTTTGGCCAGGCTGTGGTTGGAGCGCCCCCAAGCACCTTGCCTGATGTACATGCATGTACGTGTCTCCTGGGTCCTGCTGGGAGGATCAGAGCCTCTAATCTGAGTCTTGGCAGAAAGCCTCTGACACTCCCAGGACACAGGAGGAAAGGCATCTTATCAAGCCTTGGAGCAGCCAACTCCAGTTCCCCCTCCCCACTTTCCCGGGGTGGCTGGCAGAGACCCTTTCATAACTTTGCACTCAGAAAAAAACTTCAGAATGTGAAAACTGTCAATTATGACCGAGAATTAGCTGTAGCTGAGGCCCTGCTGCCCACACTGGGGTCCTGGCTCCTGTTTGCTCCCAGCCTCTCCTTTGGTGTGTCAGGGCAAAGTCCCCTGGAGGACAGCACCTTTAACTCATCTTGTTTTTCTCCATGCAGCACACTCTGAATCTAAAAGTATCTCCTTGTAATTTTACTCGTAAAATCAGCCAGGCTTGGCCTGGTCTTGTCCTGTGTGCTCGGCAGCTGGAACTTAGAAATTCATATTGCTTCATTGGGGCAGGACAACAGCTCATCCTCCCAGCATGGCGTTAATAGAGGTGTCAGTCTTGTTTCATGGGCCCCTGTTTCTCTGTCCTTGGAACCAACCCTCTGCTAAAACTCTCTCTCTCTCTCTCTCTCTCTCTGTGTGTGTGTGTGTGTGTGTGTGTGCGTGTCTCTTTCTCTCTCTCACACACACACACACACACACACACACAAATATGCGTTACACAGTCTCTGAATGTTCCTTGTCATCTAAGCTCTTATCCTTCCACTTGAGTGCATGATCATGTCTCGAGATCTGGGTCTACCAAGTGTCATTTTTCCCAGGGAATGAAAGCAGCACCTTGGAAATGCAAGTCTGGCAGCTGAGTCTCAGTGTCCAGTTGAATGTCTGGGTCTGACCACTCAGCTGGAAGCAGTATCTCACCTTACCTGTGAGACTGATTTCTGGCCTCAGTGAACTCAATCATAATGTTTTCACTTCTATATTCTCATGCATAGACTATTGGTAAAGGGAGTGTGGGCACTTACGCATGACTTCTGCATAAAAGCAAGCATAGAGTAGCATGGTATCAAAGGGCATAGAAAAAGGCACTGTAGCTAAAGAATTAAAGAAAACAGTCAGTATTTTAGAGAAGTGCTGACCTAAATTCCAGCTGTCTGATGAAGACAATTGAGAAATGGTCATACTATCAAACAGTTTCTCTGACACCTGTAGTGCCTCAGATGATGGTGCTGGAAAAGGAGTAGAAGGCGTAGGAATTGTGTCATCTTCATTTGGAGTTTGGGGAAGGACAAAAGGAAACTTTAATTAAAAAAAAATTATTGAAGCAACAGGCGTAAAACATTATATAAGGTTCAGGTAACAGCATTCTAAAGCAGTCAAAATACGATGTTATGTTCAGCACCGAAAGTGTAACTTTTATCTGTCACTGTACAACTGACTTCTTTTCCCTAACTTTCCTGCCCCATTCCTTTCTGGTAACCACTATTTTATTTTTATCATCTAAAATTTCATTTTGTTTTTTCATTTCCATTGCTTCTTTATCTTCCTTGTGAGTTAACTTATTTCTGACTTATTTCACTTGAGCTCCATCCCTGTTCTTAGAAATGGCAGGATTTCAGGTTTTTTGGTTTTTTTTTTTATAGTTGTGTAGTATTTCAGTGGAAGATTTACTAACAAAGTACTACTTTATGTTAACAAATTAATGATGTTGGGGTATGGAGGAAGAAGGTATTATTAGACCACTGAAAAATAATATAGACTGGTAAGAGAAATGCTGACCTGAGTTAGCAATTTTATTGAGGAAGATGCAGTCAAGAACAAAGACTAAATCACAGACATATACCCTATCCTTCAGAATAAAACAGTTGGTACCACTTTATCACTTTTCATACCTATGACATTATCAAATCATACTACAAAAAGTTGAAATTTATTTTCCATATTATAACTTTGTTTTCCCTAACATTATGGCCACAATCACTACTATCAAAATAATTATGAAAGTTGAATACATAGGAGATGGGATTCAATTCTTGAAAAGGATGGTTTTGGCATTTTGGGGTTTTGAGAGGGGATGCGTTTTGTGTTAGTATAGATGTGACTGTCTCTGTTCATGATTCAAGAGAGTAGAGCTCTCAGACAATTTGAGGTGACTCTGACCTATGTTTTCTGCACTGCTGGAAATCAAGGTAAAAGGTGACCTGC
The DNA here is from genome assembly GCA_004024945.1 of Uropsilus gracilis. NCBI lineage: Eukaryota > Metazoa > Chordata > Mammalia > Eulipotyphla > Talpidae > Uropsilus > Uropsilus gracilis. The sequence goes on along the minus strand of PVHY01023082.1, from coordinate 13,950 downwards.
AGGGCAGATGCCTGGGTAACATGGGAATGGTCACTGAGCTCTGCAGTCAGTCCACTTCCAGTGTGTCCATACAAAGAATCTTGAAGCTTTCCGTGAACCACATGGAAAGAAGTTTCAGAGGCTGCTGTCTTTATTTTAGTCCTGTGGGGGTATTAAGCATCTCAAATAGAATTCAGCAAAGGAGAAAGTGGAGAGGAAGGCCTGGATTCCTAGAACTGGAGATGTATGTACCTCCAGAGAGATCCCTTTGCCTAAACATAGGGAATTGTAGCTGAGAGACTAGCAGTGATAAGGGACCTGGGCAATTCATTCTCCATGACTGATCAGAAACCATGATCGCCATGATTAAGAATGACAGTGCGAGTTTAAATTGGAAAAGGTAAAAGAAAAAGAAATAATTGTTCTATCTCTACTCCTTGAGGAAACCTCTCAACATTAAAAAACATACATAGCATAGCAGGATTTAATGATCAACAGGGGATGGCATTTTACAGAGATACATTACTGTGGGTACTTTAATTTTTGAAAATTCTTAGGAGTCAAATCTTGCTCAGTATTTATTTAGTGGCAGGAAAGTAAATATGATGGCATAGTCCCTAAGTCATGCTTATTTGATGTATGTTGAAAAATCTAACTTATCTCAATATTATTCTTACATGGAAGCATGTCATGCAAGGATTGGCATTGAGATTTTTGGGAAAAATATGGATAAGTGCTAGTATGTAATTGAACAAGAGTAAGAAAAAACCTGAATACTATTATCCAAATTTGTGTGTGACTTTGCATGGGTGGCCTTGAGTGCATATGAAAGAAGGTATTTTTTTAGTACTAACATGTGTCTGGAATTTTGATACTATTTTGATCATAATTTTAGTTTTCTACATTTCCTACATTTCTATTTCTTTACAGATTTTATAATCAGGGAAAATAATAACAGTCTTTCACATAATTAAAATAAGTATAGCTTAAAAATTGGCTCTAAAATACAGTAGTTCAGATGATTGTAACATAGACACAACTCATTTTATGATTAAACAGAAGTTTATTTTACTGAAAAAGAGTATATGTTATGAACTGATTTGGATAATCCCAAAATTGATATTTTGAAGGTTTAAGCCACATACCAGCCCTCCCCACTCAAAAGTGTTTGTTATTTGGAGAGAGAGCCTTTAGAGGCAAGAAAGAAGTAATTAAGGTTAAATGAAGCAATTAGAGAGGATTCCAATCCAATGATTGGTCTCCTTCTAAGAAAAGATTAGGATACAGACTGAGGAAGGAACAAGCCAAGATAGAGGGTAAGATGGCTACCTACAACTCATGGGAAGAAATTCTCTTACACCTGATCTTGGACTTCTAATTTCCAGAACTGCAGAAAAATTCTGTATAATTGTCCTCACATTACTCTCCTAACCCCAATCTGTGCCTTGTTAGAACAGTGCTAAAAATGTCTTGTGTTTGGATGTCATGTAGGAATAACAAGGTGAATCAACACAGTCTGGTTGTCCTCCACTGGGGAGAAAGCAAATAAACATTACACAAATATGTAACAGTTAAGAATGCCCGCAATGAAGCCCAGGGAAAGATTATTTCTAAACCACGGATAGATACAATAACTAAGGGCATAAAATACAGGTATGAAGGCTGCCTGACTGGGCAGCCCCACGGAGAGGTAGGGTGAGTCCTTATCTGATCCTGGCAGGAGAGATGTTTTGCAACACTGTGGGCAGTGGCCTGATGCGGCCTCACAGCTGCTCCATCCAGTGAGTGGTAGCCTGCATCTAGCTGTCCACGGAGAGGCAAGACTTTAGGTCTGACAAGCTACTTGGGGTGACTGGGGAGAGGGAAGACTCGAAGTGGAAGTGCTATTTTAGGAAGAAAGGACTTATGGAGTCTCCTGTGATGGGGGAGCAGTCACCCCTAACATGATTCACATGCAGATCAGCTTGATTCTCTTCCTGCAACTGCAGAAAAGGACTCACCTGTGACGCTAAACACCGCACAAGTGTGTTTGCTGCATGCCCTTAGCCCTGGGACAGGGGGAGGGTGGGGATTTGGAGGGAGAGCAGGAAACTGATCCAAAGCGGTTTTTGGGTGGGTGACACCTTTGGGTTCTGAAGAACAGATAAAACAGAGATAATAGATGTCACCTGATGTGGCAGAGTGGACGACCCCCCCCCCCAGAAGCTGGTGCCTAGGCACGAGGAATCATCTGGTCCTGTGGCCAGGAGTCTCCTGGGGTCCAGGGCTCACCCTGGAGGAAGGGGGCGACTGTGCACATGGACAGGTATGGCATGTACAGGTGCGGCTATTACAGTTGGAGAACATTCTCTTGTAATCGCTTGTTTGCTCCATGAACCTGGAATTGAGATTATCAGGAGAGTGAAAGAGATTTGTGGGAGCTAAGGAGCAGAGAAAGAAAAAATGTTCACTCGGGGCACTGAGAAAGTAACCCAACGGGAACAGCTTTGCGTGTGCTCAGCATCATTCCCAGGCTCAACTGGGTTTTGGTGAAGGAGGACGCTGGTGCCTGGATCCCCTTCTCCAGCATGTGCAGATGCTCACTCAGGTGAGGACTCAGGTTTATGAGGTTTGTGTGATTAGGAGTTTCTGTTCTCTGCTGTTTGTATCTGAAAGGAGGTTGGCTATCTTTAGATCACATACAGTGCCTTTATAAAGTGGAAAAACCTACTATCAAAACCTTGCCTGCGTGGAAAACCGGGGAAACTACAGAAAGCTCGGACAAGCAGATCAGTGATATAAAATAAATAAATGTTGTTCAGCATTTTCTATATTTAGCTGTTACCTACAAACTTTAGAAACTGTTCTGTGCTCGACTTGTTTATAAAGAATTCGACTGTAACACTACATGATTGGATGAAATTAATTTTAGTTGTAAAGTGAGCATGAAATTTTATTGAAAATATAGAAGTTATAGGAGATTGTAAACTCTGTTTGTGCAAAAGATTAAAAAGGATTGTTAAAACCAACAACTGGCAGGCACCCACTGAGATCTAATCCAGTGCTGAATTTGCAGAATTGTAATGTTGGATCAAGAAAAAACACAATTTTCCACTTCTAGAATTGTCCATACATACCTGGGTGTCAGGTGTCAGATTATATATTCAGACCTGATTGGAGGATTATAATAAGGAGTGATAAAGCTAGTAGAAAAACATCTGGTACGTAGGATGTTTATGAAACTTTGACAATTGATTCTTAGAGCTTCATTAATCTTATAAATGTGCATCCTCATTGGGTAGCTTTGGTAACAATTCATGACATGATAGTAGTATAAAGAGAGGAGACTGGAATAAATCATTGTTCCATAGAAAGCAGTGACAGCATCTCAAAGGGAAGGTGAATGTACCTTTGCACTCTAACTTAACCTGCATTTGTGTACCTGTTCCAATTATTGTGCTCCCCACATTAATGGAAGGATAGAAATTTCAGTCCATCCAAGCATTCTAGACCTGTATGTGCACGATTACCACCCAAGGCTGGACATGTTGGCCCATCTGGCATAGCTCTTTGTTAGTCCTGTTGTCTGTGTCTTCACAGGTGTTCACAGTTGCCATTCCTTTTAACCATGAGCTACACTCTGTCTCCCACTTTTTTTCTGAAACCTGTCAGTTACTTACCTACGATGAAGGAATGTTCTTTTCCCCTGACTTTGGAAATTAGGTCATCTGGACTTTTAGCGGAAGGGGAGATGGTCCTGAGAGTACTACAAGGATCATGTGAGGTTATTGCTTAAGGTCCTGAGTAACTTGAAGTGCTTGGCCAGTACACTCAAGAGGATCACAGAACCTTGGTGTTGAATGGGTGAGTCTGAGAGAGACACCTACTGGCCATATCTGAGTAGCTGCTGTGGGTGATTTTTTTATTTTATTTTTTTATTGAAATTGGTCCTTTTACGTGCTAATGGACAACTTAATAGAAAGGGAATAAAAGATATAGCAAGAATACTTCAAAATATTCTCAGAATTGGATTCATTCAAATAATGTTGATCTGTTCATTGTAGCTACAAGTCTACAAAAACAGTCCTGTGCACTCTAGAAAAATGCTTTAGTTAAATGTTTAGTGTTATAAACAAAGTCTGTTCTCTTAAATCAGTAGGTAGCAAAGTCACAGGTGATTGTATAGTCATAGTAAGTAATTATTATAAAACTATAATTCCAATTAGAGAGAAAACATTATAACAAGCAAAAATGCTATTTACTGTATGTGGATGTTTTGCTTCAACCATGATTTCTAAGAAGTGTATATAATTTATTAATTTTATCTGCAATGTCACACACTACTTTAGATAGTGCTGGCTATGAAAAATCTATTGAGGCAGCAAATTTCATCTCAGACAATAAAGAGTAAAAGTAGTTATATAAAAAAGCGATGACTGATACACAGGTTTGAAAGTCCGAAAAAGAGTCTAACCACTCAAAAAGTCTTTCTATTTTTTATATGAGTTCTATAAAAATAGCCAGTGATTATATTTTTAGAAGTAGCTTATTCCTTTGACCAGCTGCGTAAAAGATAAAAGACTGACTCAATCTCTTCCAACAAATTTCTTTTGGTTCAAATGTGTGGCTTATCTTCCCATCCCATCTAAGTCTTTCTGCTCTGGCTCCGCTGTTCTCTCTTCTTCACATGGGCAGCTGTGTGGTGACCTTTATTTTGTTTTCAAGAGTTGTATCATTTTGTGTGGGGGAGTAAAAAGGACTAAAAAGACTTTCTTGAATTAACAGCATTCCTCCTTATATCATAACCCTTATTTAAGATGTAAGAAGTATCAGTACTTTGCACTCTAAAGCCTTTGATCTCTTTGCTTCTCTTAAGTGTTTGGTAACAAAAATAACCCTTTTCATTGATGTTATGACTTTCAAGGTAATTCCACATTTTAAAAATGCAAAAAAAAAAAACAAAAACAAAAAACATTTGTCATATACTCTATGTTGCCTTAAAGAACTTTGAGAAAAAAAAATCTAGAAGTAGAAACATTAATTTTATTGTCAGATTAGGAAATTGAGACTCAGAGAGGATAAATAATTTCCCCAGGGATATCTGTGCTTAGTTTTTATTTTTTGTTTAATATGTTAGCTTCTACATTTTCTTTAAAACTTTCCTCTGAAAGATACTATCCTTTCATTCGGTATAAAATTTTCCTGAATAATTAGGCCAGGTTAAATTTAAAACCAGTGTTAATGTCTAATAATGCCTCTATGTATCTCCAAGTTATTTCTTCTCTGTGTTCTTATTAATATGTGATTATTACCTACAATATTGCTTGGATAATAATCTCAAATTTATTCTGATTTTGTAACCAGTCCTACAGACATTATTGTATATATTCCCATCATTGTATATGTTGTATATATTTATATTTACTTATTTTTAAATGCCTGCACATAGTTTGGTAATTACTAAGTTAGTCAATGTGCTCCTATTGTCCCAGCTGAGAGTCACACAGGTTAGGTAGCAAACTCAGACTTAGACATCTAGGGAAGACACACGCTTGTAGGAACATCTGGTCAATCTTACCAAATAAGAATTCTAAGCATCCTACCGTTTATAAAACTTAGATTGGTTCTCCTCATCCCCTAATTTGTCTTTCTTCTTTGTTCCTTCAAAGCAAAGAAGTTAATTCCTATTAAAAATTTAATACCAGTCAAACCCTCTTGTTTCCTTGGCTTATAGAAGCTCCCGCAATGAACAGTGAGGCTTTGCAGTATCCTAAATGGTTCAGGGAGACTTGGTCATTATGTACATCCCTGAGCCCACGCTTCCCCAGGCCCAGAACAAGCATGTGGGTTCCCCATAATGTTCACTGTGGTCTCTCTTCCTTCTGAGTCTCTTTGGGTGTACATTCTTCTCTTGTGGAGAGATCTTCTGATCTACACCTTCCTCCGCACTCAGTTACCCCATGCCATCACATCTGCTGCCCCCTTGTAGGGTACAATAATCTTGTCATTAACCTTTTTATTTTGAAATAATTGTACTTTCCCATGCAGTGCTCAGAAAAAATAGAAAGTTGGCCTGTTCACCTTCCCCTGGGCCCCTTCAGTGGTAACAATTTCATAATTGCAGCACATCATCTAACCAGAAATTACCATCAATACAAACCACCCCCATTACTCAGTTTTCACCAGTTTTATTTGCACTCATGACATGTGTGCAATGCTGGAACATGTAGGATACACGAGGGCTGCCATAGATGAACTGCAGGCCTCCCTGTGTACCTTCATAGTCAGCATCACCCCTCCTCAGCCTCCTTCCTATCCCCAGTATCTCCCAGTTACTTTTCTTTTTGCCATGTTGACATCTCCAGAATATTATTTAGAAGGAAGGTATGAATCAACCATTTACCAAAGGCATCTGGTTTCTCTTGTTGGAGAGGGTGGCATCAAACACTAAACTCTGGGACCAGGCATCCTTGAACTGTGTATTTCATGGTTTGTCTGTGTTGCTGTGACTTGACTCCCAGTATAGCTGCTTGGTCATTTGTCTCATCATTCACCTGCTGAAGGACGTGTAACTGTCTTCTGTTTTGCTATTGGCATAGCTGCTAGGCACATTCTGAGCTAAGCATGTCTCAAGAAAATTGTGTTATCTGGCTTAAGTGCCTGAGTGGGGGCACATTTTTAACCCATGTTTAGTTTTTTTTTTTTTTAAGAAACTGGTAAAATGTTCCCTAAAGTGACACCATTTTACTTTCCTTCTCACCACCCAATGCATGAATTATCTGTTTTCTCTGCATCCTGGACAGCATTTGTTGTTTTTCAAACCATTGTGATAGATGCATAGTGATATTTAGCTCTGGTTTTACAAATAAGAATAGAAGGATGGAGGGGTGGTGGAGGGGGTGAGCCCATGAAGAAAAGCAAGTGACAAAACCACAGTGAACAAGTCTGACTGATCCGAGCTGATCTCCTGAGTCCAGAGATGGCAACGCATACAGAAAAAAAAAAAAAAAAGCACACATAGCATCAATAAATAAGGACTTGGCATCTCTTTCTCCTTCAGAACTTAGTTAAAAGGCCATTTTCTCCCAGAAGCCTTGCCTGATCTGGAGACTTCACACATATACTTCCTGACATCTCGCTGACTTTTTCTGTAGTGCTAATGCCACTTTTTAACCATATCAAATGCCTCTCAGGGATAGGTGTCTCCCTTCCTCACCAGACTCCTGACTACAAGAGCATAGTCCATGTCTGCTTTGTTTACCTCTGGTTTTGCACCACTTCAGCTGCTGATATAGGAGTGCTCGATGGGTACCGTTAAATTAATGCACAGGCATATTCTTCATTAATCACTGCCTATTCTCGAACAGGTTATTCAAACTTCATAAACTTCTCATTACTTATTTATAAAATAGAAATGATTTGGGTAACTCTGTGCCTCTGCTCCAAGTCACATAGACAGGTCAGTACAAAGATAAAAGAGAATGACTTTTATTTCCAAGCTCAGTGTTGTGAAGGGATAGAAATATCATTTAAAATTAACAAGAAAGTACACATCTCCATCAAGTGTTCAAAGCAAGGGCAGTCATCTTTTTGTTTTTTCAAAAATTACTCATTTCTATCTTCAGTGGGGTCCAGTCTACCAGCCCCTGTTTAGTCTGTTGTCTAACCAGAAAACTCCCGTCTCTCTCTTGGGGTAACTGTCAGGAGGAAGGCAGTGCTGTAGGACACATGGAAGAGATGACACAGGAGGGGCAGATGAAGGTTTGATTTGCTAGGATAGACCAATAAGGCAAAACTGTTCAAAACAGAGTGATTCTGAATTTTACTAGCTATTGATCTATAGTTATAACATATTTCAGAATCACTCTTAAATGCTGAGGTCAATACAAATTAATTTCAGTGTATTTATTGAAAACAGTTTCATGACACAAATTTATTGCCAAATTTATGACAAGTGGAATGAAAATTCATTTATGTGCCATGGTGCAGGATAGCCAATGCATTAAAACCTGATGTGCTTGACACATCCACACTGAAAGAGAATGTAATGAATCATTTTCACTATAAAATATTAATCAATAAATGACATCTGTGTATTTTTTGATAGGAAAGTAAGCTGAAATCACACTGAAAGAACATGGTTGGTGATGAGGCCACTTTCAGCTATAGAATATTCTTCAAACAAATAATATGTTTAAACAATTTGATTCTGTGTCACTGTGTGTTCGTAAATGATTGATAGAGTATGATTTCCTCTTTCTATCTAGAAATTACTTAAGAAAAATTACTAGTTAATATAGGCAGTATAATATCACTCTTGATGCTTTTTTTTTCTTTTCATTTTTTTCATTTCTCAGAGTTGATTTTCTCCTCACTGTTAGCTATATAAGCAGAAAGTCACTTATCTCCAACCCACACTCCATCTTATTGCTATTTGGCTACATGGAGTTTAGTTGGATACAAGCAAAACTTCCATGGGAACAGCATCCAAGGCACAACCTTCAAGAAAATTGTCCTTGAATTTTTCTGTTTCTAGTGATTGGGAAAAGAATGGTTTATATCTCATAAGGAAAAGTCAAGAGTTAAATATTCATGTAATATTAGACACTATTAGACATATCATTTTTATTGATAGTTACTGATAGTTTTGTTCTTACATAGTATAGCTAAATAAAAATATAAATTTTCATTTTCAAAGAAAATGTAAATGCAGTGAGGTTAGGCTTTCCTCTGCATTACAAAATGTCATCCTAAATATTACCTCAAGTCTAACAATAACCAAACAAAGCAATAAACTGTGGCTAGTTACATAATTTTCTGTTCATAAAAACATATGTGCTAAAAAAGACCTACATATTTTAAAATCTCTGTTTTAGATTTAATTTCCTTCAAGGACTTTTAATAAATGCAACGTAAGCTGATAGAGCATCTACTTCTGTCCTTCTGTTAAAATAATTTGAAGTGAAATTTGAAAGCCTAAAGAGGTAAATAGGTTTCATGAGAGTGGATACTGGCACAGTAGAAGAACAGTTGAATAAATAAGATAGAGACCTAGTCTGATTTTTCTTTAGAAGATGAAATTTTATTTTTTCGAATCTAGCTTTGACCTCACTTGTGGATCACCATGCAAATGATCTACTACAGACAGTATAAAGCCACATACTTCTTTAAATACCGGATATTCAAATTCAGTGTCCAAGAAAATTTCAATAAATGAATGGAAATCATTACTTAAATAATATAATTAAGAGGGGTTGCCTTCCAGAAGAATCAGAGGGACAAATTCCTTTTCAGGCAAGATTCTGGTGATGGGAAGAATCATCTGCTGAAGTGATGGGGCCTCGTGAACTGCTGACTAGCATGCAAGCTGCAAAGGCTGCATTGGGTAGTGTGTTCATAAATGTTCATTTCTTTTTCCATTTTGAAATGTTCCCCATTTATCTTTGGCAGGTGACATTTTTCCAACTGCCTTTCCATAGACCTTAGGGTTTGGTGTCAGAAAAAGGATGAGCTCAGAGTCCCAAAACCTAACCACTAGGTTGACGGGAGGAACCAGGGATGACAGAAATAGAAAACATGGGAAAGACAATGACAGTAGTGGCTGGGATTGCACCCGACTCTGGAAATGTACGTGGCTAAAACCCTATATGTATTTGCCAGGGGGTAAGAATTTTTCATTTGAATATGACCATTATCAACAAACTTTCAGACAGTTTCATGTATGGATTACAAAGAAATTGTCATCCAAAATGGCAAATATATATCTCTCTTTTGGGTTCTAGAGTTCATCGGCTTTAGCCGAGGAAGGGGAGATACATGCATGTTTCCAACAGAAATGGAAACTGAGATGCGCATGTGCAGAGCCCAGACTGTGACTCCTCATGTTGCTGTGCAGAAATCCTGGGGTGCTAATGTTGGAAATATTGGTGAGTCCAATAACACCCTCAACTGCATACTCACTAGAACAGAAATTGGTCATAAGTGAAAGTTTACCAGAACTGAGAATTTCTTTAACTTTAACCAACTGAAAGTTCTCTGTGGAGGGACAAAGGAGAAAGGAGGCAGACAGCCAAGCAAGACAAGGACATCTCTTAAGACTGAAAATCTAACAGCAAGTTTCGCCTGGACCCAACAACGCAGTCCCTCACCCAGAGGAAAGACTACCACAGGAAAGAGAACAGTGGACTTAGCACAGCTAATAAACAAGAATGGACTTTGAGAGAATGTAAGGGGCACCAGAGGGAGGAGGGAGGGGGAAAAATAATAACACAGAGGTTGCAACCTAAAGAACAAAATAAAATAGTATATAAAAAAAGAAAAAAAAAAGACAAGAACATGTCAAGGTCCGCACAGATATTAATAAGCAGTGTTTACTATGTATTCACGATTAGTTCATCTCTGTTTTAACCGTCTTTCCTAAATGAGGTGCTGGTACGCAGCTCAGTAACTTAGGAAAATCATCAGTATACAGGTGTGTACATTATAATTATAGTAGGCAGACACATTTTAAGAAAATTCCCTTCATAATGTCTCAGAAATATTTCATCTTTGTACCATGTTCCTTCTGAAGATAGAGTCAGAAATCTTGAGGAGGTAGAATTTTCACTGCCAAGATTGTGTAGGAAGAGTGACTTTAGCCCTGAAACTTCTCTTTGAATAAACTGAATGGTGATACATCCAGTTGGTTAGGGAGACTGTGCTTGTTTTACTAACATGCCACGTTCACTCAGAGACCCATGACTCCAGCGCTTCTAAGTTGGACTAAAAATATGGTCATGGAAGAGTTAACTAGCTATTCTCCTCCAAGCATAGTTGTGTTTAGGGGAAGATATTTTGCTGCACTAAAGCCAAAAGAGATAAGTGGGGAGGCTGGAAGTATGCCCAGCTTCTCCGATTCTAAGGTCCTTGGGAAAATAACTTTTTTCTATTCTCATCCCCTTGAGGTGTTTTGCTAACCACGGGTTTTAGAAAGCTTTCTGAGGAAGGGAATTAACTGGCATGGAGTTGGATGTCTGCTGTCTGTTGGCTTCCACTGCCTCCCTCCTACACTCCCAACTACTTTCATTTACTTCTTTGATAAGAAGTGCATAGGGGGTGGAAGTCTACTGGGGGGAAAATCTTGTCTTGACTAAAGGAAAATGATTACATAGAAAAGAAAAAAATATTCAAGTTTGTTTCAAAACATTAGACTCTTAGGACCTCTGACACCAACACTGTTGCCCAGGAGTAGCAGGAGAAGGCAGAGGACAGCGTCAGAGCAAGGGTCTCCATAATGTCCTCATTGAGTAAAAATCTAAACAGACTGAAAAATTGACAACTCTTCCCAGATTTCTCAGAGAAGGCAGGAGGTCTCACCCCAGGAGAGAAAACAGGTGGAGGCGGGATGGAAGTGGGAACCCCTGCAAGGCTGGTTGCCACCTGGTCCTGACAGACTGTGTGGGCGATCAGTGCAAGTGGACCTGAGAGTTAACAACTTCGGAGGACCTCCCTGCCTTCACACACACACACACACACACACACACACACAATTGTGAGTGTCACTTTCCTGGTTCCCACTGTGCATAATAGAGGAAAAGACCTGCAGGCTTCTGGCAGAGCCAGGTGAAAGAAAAGATGCCCACAAGCTCCAGAGTGCTCTCTTCTCCTGAAGTTTCCATCTCTGGGAACAAGGGTTAGCCAGCAGGTAACAAGGGTTACCTCATCAGTGGTAGGGCATACCCAACTGCAGTTTATTTAGTCCAAGCCGCTGAGCTGAGAAATGATAGATCAATATGAAAAGCTTTAAATAAAGGACCCCACTGCAGTCACCATGGGCTTCACAAGGCCTAGAAAGGACTCACAGTTGTGGGGTCCTGGTGGAGATGCAGCCTGTGTGACAATTCTATGTCCCAGCAACCTCATCCTGGGTATCTTCCAGTAGGACACAGTGCTGAGGGGCACTGGATCATCCAGGCTACAGGCAGGTCTTTGCAAAGAGAGTTTCCAGTACAGTCTGACTGGTGGGAAGGGTGTCAGTTGGTTGGCTGATGGCTTAATTTCAGCCTGGAGTGTCAGGTGACTTTCAGGTCTGTCCAGGCTATGGTTGGGGTTTGTCTGTGACCCCAATAGTTGGGTCAACTGAGACCACTGCAGACTCCACCCTGGGCAGCCTGCCAGAGCCATTTCTTTCTCAGTACTCTGGGGGTGACTCTGCTTTAGTTTTCCTTGTTTTATTTATCACTGTCAACAGGACTGTACCCACAGCTTTGGTGACCTAGACGAAAGGTACCAATCCTTGAAAGGCATAATTTGCCAAGACTCATACAAGAAGAACAAATTGAAGAGGTGGGTGTTTATTAAAGATGCTGCCCCAACAGCTAATAATCTAACACAAAGTTCTGAACCCCAGGGTGTTCCTTGGAAATTCTATCAAACATTGAAGGAGGTAGATACACTCCCTTCCCCCCACTCACCAGCTGTAGCTGTGAATCCTTCTACTGTCTCCATCATGCTGTCTCTTGACTCATGTCATCTAGTCAGAGCTGTCCAGGATGTAACCTTCCCAGTATGGCTATGTTCATTTTGTAACAGGCACTTAAGTTTCCTGGTAACCCATTGTTACTCAATGTTCATGACTGTTTTTTAAAAACTTTGTACTTTTAGTACTTTTCAGTTCATAGCACTAAATTTAGTTTGCCCAAAATTTAGTTTTAAAAATGTTTGCTTTTTTTCATGTCTTTGCAGACTATGCAGGGTGTTTTGACTGCCCCCATTCACCCTGCTGACAAGGAAGCACTTCTCTGTCCTTGGTGGTTTGAAATGGTTAGTGGGGATCATAGCACAGTCAGACGGGAGCCTCTCCTCGGACAGACGCAGAATGAGAATGCATAAAGATCATAGATTGTAACTGTAGTACATAAAAGCACGAACGACAGATTTAACAAAACTAAAAAACAAACACACACAGTCTTGAAATAAAGATTTTATGGATGCATAAACATTTCAGAGAGGTTGGGAGTATATGAACTTTTCTGTTTAGAGGATGTGATTGTGTATTAAATAAAGGAAGGCCCCATGAGCTATTGCTAGGCAGAAAGAAATGGGCAAGTTTAGGGAACCTGTCTCTAATCCCATTCTAAAGGATGTATTTTATAGTCCCACTTCTCAGTTTTTTTCAGTGGAATAAGATGATAAAACACATTGATTTTTATTTTCCTCCTGTCCCCAATACTATTTTAACCCATCTTGGTTGATGCAGACTTTAAAAACAGCTTATTACAGTTTTGGTTCATAGTGACCCAAAGGAGGTGAAGGGATGACTTTCAGAAAGTGGTGGTGTCTGTCAGTTGAAAGTGAAAAAGAGAGAAGCTAGGGGTTCACCCCTGATGACACATCTTGCTGAAGTTCACCCTGGTCATTAGGCACCAGCCCCTCCATGTTATAGAATTATTGCAGAGAGCGCAATCCTTTCCATGAGGTAGTTAGGAGCAATTCAATCCAAATCTTCAAGATTATAAAATCCTTGTCTATAAAAGTTGTACAGATGAAATGTACCAGCTGCTCTTTAGAAGGAAACTGTATCCTTTCTGAAAGGTACATTCTGAAGGGAAACATCTTCCCTTTACAGAATTTGTATTTATTTTTTCAGAGGGAATACAAGATTAAGAGAAAAATGGGTTTACTACAGCCAAAAGTGAAGGGAAAGTAGTCTTTCTACTATTTTCCCCCTAAATGTTATGGGAGTTACACATTTGGAAAGCTCTTACCTTGGGAGAAAGGGCAGATAGCAGACCCAAGTTGACCACAGGCAGTGGAGGAAAAGCCTGTGGATGTTCCTCTTCCATAACTGCAGCATGGTGGCTGGGGAGTGACAAGATACAGCTGGGGGTCCTGGGCTCGCTGGAGGTACACACTGTGGAGGTTTTCCACATCCTAATTTTTCTTTCTTTTCTTTCATTGGGAAAATCTTCGGGAATTGATTTTATTTATTTATTTATTTACTTACTTACTTAT
>PVHY01023081.1:0-21500 GCA_004024945.1 Uropsilus gracilis | reverse complement strand
TCTGCGGGCCAGAAGTTGCAAGAGCTGCTGCTGGAGCCGGACGCGGTGGGCGCCCTCCCAGCGCCCTTTGGTTTGGGGGAGCCTCCTGCACGTTCTCGTGCCGGGCTCGCCTCTGCCAAACCTGCGAGAGGAAATAGAGTTTCTACATGTGTTTTCCCCCGGGAGAGAGGGACCCAGAAGAACGCGCGGGCTCCCAAGGAATCGCGCCCGCAGCGGCTTCTCATTTCTGAACTGAACCTAGAAGGGACCTTGGGGAGCCATTTGAGTTCCCTGCACCGGCCCTGCTTTTTGGGTTTCCTCTTGCCTTTTTCCGGTGTGTTGCTTGTTTGGTTTTCCTGTGGGTCACTTGGTGAAAGGTGAGGGGGAGAAAGACCCAAATCCTAGACTTGCTTCGCGGGTGAAGGAAGGACTTCGGCAGGAATAGGGGGGCGCCCGACCCCGGGCAAAGGGTTAATTTGGTTGGCAGCCCGCAGCTTCTTTCCCAGTCTCCCTGCAGCCTTTGGTCTTCCTAACGGGAGGGTATTTTTGGTCTCAAATTCTGCTGGGATCACGTCAGTCTTCTGCTTGAAGGACTTGAATGCCCCCTTCTGTGGTCTCAGAAGGCTGGAGGAAGCCACTGTCTTTATAAAATGGAAGCTCATCCTCCCTCCACTCAGCAACCCCCCTCCACCCCCTGGAGGGACCCTCAGGAGAACCCAGAACTAATAGCCCTCTGGGTTCCTTCCAGCTGAGAGTCAGCCACCCCTGGCTCCTGGAGGCAGACTTTTGCTCGTGGTTGAGGTGCTAGAACCCTGGCTATTTTCTCCAGTCAGCGTATTACATGATAATACTTAGAGCTTTTTTCCCAAATGTGTAGTTGTCAGAAGGTTTTAGTATGAATAGGTGCTTTTTAAAAAAATCCTCTCACTTGGAAGCCTAATAAAGTCCTTGCTCTTGCCCTCCATGAAGATCATTTAGGGGCTTTCTGCTGACTCAGAGTGTTTCCAGTTCCGAGTGCTGATGTTTTGTTAACACATGAATCTGTCTCATCGTCTTGCAGTCAATTACACACAGAAAGTGATAAGTGAATACATTTGGGAATCATGGGGGGGGGGGGGCTCCGTAAGAGGCTAACCCAACTTCTAGTGTTTGGAGCCAGAGTTCCACTTCAGGTCTCACTGGTGAGAGCTGCGAACACTTTCACTGTCCCTTCCAGCTGAGGGGTTTTGGGGTGTCCATACTTCAAATTCCTTGTACTATTGTGTGTCACACAAGAGGGGATGGTCTGGGCCATCTAAAGCCTGGTGGGCCCGTCTCTGATGAGCCAGGGATACTCTGAGGAGAATCTGTAGTTTCTTGCTCACTAGGGACTGGGCGCCTCTAGGGATGGGGTGGGGGGTGGTTTTTAAGGTAAGATTAAATAACTATGGCGTGCCTGAGTACATGATTTTAATGACCAAGTTGAGTAGAAGAGTAAGCTTTACTTGAGCACTCAAGATATGACACGTTTGAGAATTTTTGTTTAAGCGCCTCATTCCTGTGTTTCTAAACTCCCTATTTTGAGCTTTTCTTCTCACAGATAGCTAAGTGGGCTTACCAGGGTCTCCAGGTTTTCCAGCTGTTTTCTGTAACTTGTAAATCACATGAAGCAATGGAGGCGGACTTTGTTTTCCTTACCCAACCTGACTTACATATTCTACCCCCACCAAACCAATCTACTCTTTGTAGACCCTGGGCTGATTTTCCATTGTTTTGTAGGCTGTAAAGAGATATCTGGAGCTAAAGAACTCAGTTCACCTGGTGGCTGAGCAGAAACATTTTCAGATTTTCTCCCCACCCCTTCTAAGCTATTCATTGGGTAGCATGACTCGTAAGGAAAAATAAGGCGGAAGTAAGGGAAGGAGTATGTGGGCAACTTTTCTTTTCAAATTGAATTTCAAGAAGGACTTTTTTTTTTTTTTTTTAATTGAAGTGACATTGGTAACAGTCCTGTGCGTGGTTTTGGGGCAATCGGGCCTTCAGTTGCATGTTACCACATCACACCTAACAACCAAGCACCAAGGTCCTCCACCATAGACCTCCTGGACACCTCCCTTTATGTCCTGCTTCCCTCCCTCCCCCCCTCCCTCTCCAGTAGCCAGTTCTGCATTCCTGTTTCTAGGGCTTGTTTAGTTTTTTTCCTGTCCCTTTGTTTCTCTTCCATGTATGAATGAAACGATCCAATATTTGTCTTTCTCCCTCTTGACTTTTCACTTAGCACAGCCCCCCCTAGTCCCATCCAAATTGTTGCAAATGGTTACAGTTCATGTCTTTCTGTAGTGGAGAACTATCTCCTTATGTCTATATACAGAATCTTCTTCTCTATTGTGGGTCCTTAGGTTGTTCCCATAATTTGGCTACTGTAAACATGGCTACAGTGATCACTGGCGTGCCTCCAATTTAGTGTTTTTGCATCCTGTGGACAAATATGGGGTGGATTTGCTAGGTCATACGGTAGGTCTATTTTTAATATTTTGAGGAATCTCCATCTTGTTTTCCATAGGGACTGGCCAGGCTGCATTCCCACTGACAGTGCATGAGGGTTCCTTTTCCTCCACACCCTGATCAACATTTGTCATTTTCTGTTTTTGATATGGGTCATCCTCATGGAAGTGAGGCGGTAGGGAAACGGAGCTTTTACGAGAGTTGTCATAAAACAGGATGGTACAGTAGTTCTGTGTTGTATGTGAAGCTCTTGTGTTGTATGAGCAGTGCCAACATCTAAGGATGCCTTGAGAAGGTTCCCATCCTTGGGTGTTTACATATTTATGACTCATAAAGGCATTCTTGGATCACAGTGCATGAGCCCATTGGCTGAACCCACACCATGTGGCCCGAGATTCTGAGTCCTACTGCTCCTCCAGCTGGTGGCTATGTCCAGGGCCAAATGTGACTGACCCACTATCTGTGGATCACACTTGGAATGTCCATCTGGAAGCTTCCTGAATTGCATCACACTTGGATCCAAGCAGGCACAGCTGAACTCTTCACTTTAATTTGGATCACAGTAATGGGTTGCAAGTACTAAGCATTCTTTCCCCGTGTTTTGTCTCTGAGTCTGACCCTCTCCCTCCCCCCCCCATTCCAGGAGGGGGAACTTAATTCTAGGGAACTGGAAGGTAGAGATGAGCTGTGAAGAATCAAGCCAGTAAAAATACTTGAAAGCTTCTACGGGACTCATGAGAGCTGTGGTCAGGGAAGTTCTGAAAAAGAAAAGCAAATGAAAAGAGGTTGATGCTATTCATTTTGCCTTCAGAGGAATCACTGGTATCCCTTGATTTTCCTTGCCTGGGAGTTCAGGTTCTTCCCTGTTTAAGTTCTACGTCCAGCAGTGGCTCCTTCACCTTGCACACCAGGAACCATAGGGGAGTTTTAAAAAATAAATAAAGGTCTCTAAGGTCCCACCCAAGACTCGCTCCTTCAGTCTCTTGGGGCTTTGGTGCAAGGGTTGTCCGGAAAAGTCTCCAGCTGATTCTAATAGGCAGGTGAGTGGGGGAACCATTGGGAAAAGCTAAGTGAATGCAGACATGCCTTTCTCACCTGCACCATCTAATGTCACTGTGGAGTGAAACTGATCCGCCTCCTGGTCACAGAGCATCCTTTCACCGAATCTTACGAAACCTACAGAAATTGAACATCAGGCGCCCCCTAAGCTGGGAGAGAATTTGCAAGGCTGTGGGAACACTGCTGCGAAACAGTCCCCACCATGACGCTTCTGAACCCTCAGTGCTGGGTTTGCTGGGTACTGTACTTGACCCTGGGTCCTCCTGACTCTGGAGCTCTTTGTGTGGGAGCCCTTGATGCCTTGGCAGTGAGATGGTCCATAACAGAGCTATTGAGGGGTCACCTTTGGGGCTGAAAGGTCAGGGCGGGAGGGGAACTCTGCTTAGGACCCTTCCCCTCTTCTGAGGGGCAGAGATTCTGGGAACTAGGCTGTTTCCAAGCACAGTTAAAGGGCCAGGAGAGGCCAGGATGCTTAAAGCATAGGCTGCAGTGCCAGTTTTCTTCCAGTCCCTTTAATGATGGGAAATGTTTCTCTCAAGACTTTTGCCCTTCGGAGAAGGGAGACTTGCCCCTTTGCCAGGCCAGTGGCGTCTGCTAAGCCCAGGCTGAGACAGGAAGCAGGGTAGTGAAGAAAGCAGCAGCTTGGGAATGGGAGATCCCTGTGACTCTGTTTTCTTGGACTCAGAGTCACTGAACTCTCCGGGCCTCAGTTTCCCCAATTGAGAAAATCGCCTGCGGTGTTTCTGCAGCAGACTCAGCACGCACTTCAGTGGCAGTTGCTCTGCGGTTGCTGAGGAATCTTTGGAGGGAGGATGTGTCTTGAGCTGGAGGCGCATAAGGGAGGGAGTGCAGGGAGCCCAACAGAGGTCAGTTTAGGATTGTGAGTCTTATAAATACAACCAATTTCCTGTTGAGAGCTGTAACCAGCAGACTCAGTGGGAAAGTGAATGCCATTGCCCCCCATGGGGCTGAGGGGGTGGGGTTGTTTCTCAAGCACTTTCCTGTGAGTCTGTCTCCGAAGATTGTTGGTGAAGCCCTCAGTCACCCTCTGAAACAGGACTGTTCACCCCCCACTTGAGAGATAGGTCAACTGAGACCTAAAGAGATGAAGCAATCACCCATTGTCAGATAAGAATCTTAAAGAACTGAGTTTCCTGTTCTAACTAATAACATTATTTAGAAAGAAGCCCTCAAAGCAACTTAAGACTCTTTCTTATTGGTGTCCCTTTAGCCAGGGAGGGGACTGACTGGTCAGTGAAAAACTCTTTGGTTTCTAGGACCTAGCCTATATGCCTCCTCTTCCAGGAAGTCTTCCCTAGATTTCCTCTGTTCCTCTCTACTCAAAGTCTAGCCTCCCCTGTGCTTGGCTCATCATCGATACTCGATACATGTCTGTTGAATTAATGTCATGTCTCATAATTATTGTATGTGTGTATGTTTGCTTCCCTGTTAGATGAAGTACTTCTAGATAGCAGTCTTGTCTTTCTTCCCTAAATATCCCTGTCTCCAACCTGGTGAACTCCAAGCACAAAGTAGCTGCCAGGAACATGACTGAGGAATGAGTGAATGAATGAACTCCAGGCCACATGACTGAGGAATGAGTGAATGAATGAACTCCGTGGTCTCCCATGCTCTGGCCTCAAGAACAGACCTAGTCCACCAGGGAAAATGAAGTGCTGTCTCCAGCCCTATTCCAGAAATGGAGAGGCCCTTGAGCAGGCCTGGGCTTCCCCGACTTGAGCCGTGTTTCTGTCTGTTCCAGCACAGGGGTGTTGCTGTCTGGTGGTACAGAGAAGGATCCTACAGGTTTCTGCTTGTGAGTATGCGCCTGCCTGCGCCCTCTGCAGCACCCCCCTGACTGCCAGGGCTTCTGAGGGCACAGACCGCCTCTGCCCAAGCTCTGGACCCAGGACTGAGGGATCACAAGGAGCTGGGCACGGCCTGGGTGCTCAGGAGCTCAGGGTTCTAATCTGACCTTCACCACTAACTTGCTGTGCGACCTTGGGCAAGTCAATTAATCTCTCTGGGCCTTGATTCCTCATCTGCACAAGTGAGGATAATGACACTAACCTGCCTCCCAGGCTGCTTGGTAGAATAACGGAAGAGCTATGGGTAAATAACTTCGAGAAGGGTCGATGGTTAACTTCATTCTGGGGAGAAGAGGCCCTGAGACCCCCTCTGCTTTCTGCCTTGTGGAAGCAGGCGGGATCCTCAAGGTCACCTGGTACCACTTATACCCATCACATGCTTTTCGAGGCGGCTGGTCCGAGCTGGGGGTGCCCAGTCCATCCACAGGCTCCCTGGCTTCTCAGAGACAGTGCCTCATCTCCCCTGCCATGTCAGCTGGAAGGGAGACGGATAAGGAGTGGCTCGTCCTCAAGCCTGTGTCCGGTCCATCCTGGCCCTGCCTTGCTTTTCTTGGACACCTCAAAGTTTCTGTAGGAGACCCCACTTGGCAAGGAGAACTTGGGGTTCTTTCCTAGCTTCCTGTCCCTGGTTCCTCTCAGCACAGATGAACCAAAGCCCTGTCAGAGGGAGCTGGCCTCACCCTGATGGGCACGCTGCTCCGAACATGGGCATGCGCAGAATTGTCTCCGACACGTCCATGTCCAGTCTCGTCTCTCACGTGCATTAAATACAGCAGGGAGGGCCCCATGGAAGCCTTGCTGCCTGTTCTCTAAACATCCCCCTTTGTGCTCTTCTGTCCTGTGACTTCAAAGGCAGCTCCTGGCCTGGTGGAGCCGAAGGACCCTGTGCCCCACAGACTGCAAATTGGCTTCTCCTGCTGATTGCAGGGAGAAAGGGCAGCTGGCTGAGTGCAGCCTCTGCTGAGACCCAAGGAATGTAAGCCTGATGACCTCATCAGTCTGCCGGGGGTTGGTGGAGAGGTTCAGTTCCAACAGGTGACCCCCAACCTTCCCCGTTTACCTGAGACCTTCCTGGTTTTCCACAGAAAGGCCCATGTCCCAGTCCCGGGTGGACAGAGATCACCCCATTCTCAGGCCTCAGCTTTATTAAAAGGCCCTAAATCAGGAAGTCGTTTTCTCCAAATTCCTTCAAGCCAAGATGAGCTTGACCCAACCCTTTTGTCTCTTAGAAAAGTCTAAGATTTAGAAACTAGCAGTTTCAGGACTAGGCGGTGAGGCCTACCCGTAGGCTGGGTGAAGGAAGCCAGACTCAGAAGCCTGCACACGGTGTGCTTTCCTCCTGTGACTTTCTGGCCCTACTGGACAGAAGGAAAACAGGTCTGTGGTTTCCAGGCTGGGGGCGGGGTGACCCCAAAAGGCATAATTTTTGGAACGATCGCTATCTTTCCTTCTCAAATCTTCCTTTGTGGCTGTGGTCATCCAGCTCCAGGGATTTGTGAAAACTCAAAACAGTGCTCTTCATAAGCAGGTGTCCCTGCTTGCTGCCTCTCCCCTCCCCCCCTGGGAAAATGAGCCTCCAGAAAGCTGAGGTAAACCCAAGAGTTGGTGGCTCTGTGGTATTCAATGCCGAATCCATCCAGTGCATGCTTGGCCCTCACTGCTAGTAAATAGAAGCTGAGGTCTCGCTGTGGTCATGCTTGCCACGGTCTGCAGGTCTGGCAAAGGAGGTCGAAGAGTTTTGCTACAAAACCAAAAGATGGGGGCCTCCCACTTGACACACTCCTCCAGGCAACACTCTTCTTGCCTAGGCACACGCAATGCATTGGTGAAACTCCTCCCTCTGCTTAGAGAAGAGGAAAGACAGTTTCCCAGAAGCCCCCGCAGCTGATGAGCACAGGAGGGTTATGGAACATAGAAGCTTCAGCTCTGGCTCAGCCTGGGAACTCTGCAGCCACACACACATGGATTTAATGTTTTGACCCTGGCAACCTTCTTACAAGTCTTTTTGCTCCACCAACACAGTGATTCAGTTGGAACTGAGTACCCGAGTCTGCATCACAATTCTTTCTGGCTGACTTTTGGTTCTCAGCGGTCTGCTTGTCTGTGCTAGCTGGGGTGGAGATGGAGGAGGGAGAACCTGTTAGCAAAACGGTGCACTTAGACCCATGTGATGTCAGGGATCACATGTCTTGTTTCCAGCCTGGAAGAAGCCTGGTGATGCAAGGGCAGGTGCACTGGCCCTTGCTGAACCAGTCCGGGAGATGGCAGGTGGAAATTTAAAGGCAGAAAGGGGAGCTCTCCAGGGGTGCAGCACAGTCTGAAGATCCCGGTGGTTTCCATTTTTATTTAATTAATTAATTTATTTATTTATTGAGGCTAGGTCTCGCTGTGTTGCTTGGACTCAAGCAATTCCCAGCCTCAGCCTCCCAGGTAGCTGGGATTACAGGTGTGCACCACCACATCCAGCTATTTTTTTGAGACTAGGTCTTGCTGTGTTGCCCTGGGTGGGTCTCGAACCCATGGACTCAAGCAGTTCCCAGTCTCAGCCTCTCTTCCTAGGCTGGGATTAAAGCTGCGCGCCACCACAGCCAGCTTGGTTCCCATTTTTAAACAATCAAAACCCAAGTCAAGTTGACTTGTTCTTCAGGTGAACTTTGATGCTGGGATTCTGGGCGCTGGAGCTGTGCCTTTCTAGCTGTAGTCCAGCCCTGGAAGACGAGCACATCCATCCCCGAAGACCAGTTGGGCCAGATCACTGTCCACGGTGAATGACACGGCAGGACCTCATGGGTGCAGCTCTCCCTGCTCACAGACATATGGTCACCACAAGGCAGTGCTGTTGCATCTGTGGTGGGGGTGTCCAGGAAGAACGGCTGATTAGGTGGCACATTCTTTGCTTGTCGTCTTGACTTTCTTGGGGATGGAGGATGGGATGGGGGAGGGGCAGGGCAGGAAGTATTTTTTTGGTGCCCATTTGAAGGAAAGCTGTCTTGTTGCAGGGCCAGGCCTGCTGTGGCTGGTCCACCTAGGAAGGACCAGGTGGAGGGTAGCCCGAGCGCCCCCTTCTCATTGGAGGGCAAGGATGGGAGGGCTCCAGAGGGGGAAACTGGGTGTGGATGAGTGAAGCAGTTCCCTACCTGACTGTGGGCTGTTGCCACCCTCTCTGCTGCAGGCCCCCCCTGGCACGCTGGCTGGCATTCTTTTGGGTTCTGGGGACTGTCTTAGCCTTCCTGTTAGGCCAACAAGTGGGACGCTTGCCATTTCCTTCCATCCTCCACCCTCCCTCCTCTTCTCCCCCAGTTTTTACACAACAGGATTTATTCATATGAACTGTATTCAAGTCCCCAGATGGGGGGAGAAAAAAAGATTGTGTTGAAAGAGCTTATTGTCTGGCGATTTCACTGACTTCTTTTATTGAAGACCCACCATCCTAGAACATATTGAGCTGATTTACTAAAATTCAAATGTGGTCCTTTTGGAGGGAATTCCACTAGCGTGCATGGTACCCCTGACGCCAGGACTGAGACCTGTTGGCTGATAAGTTTACTCGGGCCATCTTTTCTCCCCCTTCGTGGTCTCTTGGGGGTAAATATTCCCAGTTGCAGTCCCAGACTCCTGCTGAGCTTGAGAGGATCACCAGCCTACTGTCCTTTGTATTGTCAGGCCTTTGCGGCATTCCCCCTCCAGCACATTCTTTGAAGGAAGATGGACATCTCTGCTAGGTCCTATGGTTAACAGAGGCCGCCTGTGACTTGTGCTTGGTACTTTCCTGCACAAGTGAAAGGAAAGCAAGGGTGGTGATCTTGGGCGGAAGCAGCAAGTACAAAAACCTCACACTAATGGCACAAATGCTCAAGGGGGTAGAGCTGCCTGAGACAGGATGGCAGCCTTGGTCCATGCCTTTTAATTTTTAATTTTGATTTTAATTTTTTAGAGACTAGGTCTCGCTATGTTGCCCAGCGTTTTCTCGAGCCTGCGGACTCAAGTGATCTCTAGCCTTAGCCTCCCAGGTAACTGGAGTCACAGGCACACACTACCACGTTTGACTCCTTTTAGCCTATTTTAAAGAGGGATGTCCCTGAAGTTGATATGACTGGTTGTGGCCAAAGACTGTGGTGTGTTAGACCAAGCATGGTTGTAGGATCATGGCAACTGCGTTTCACTAAATTGGAGCACCTAGAGCCCATGGGGGTCTTTGGAGACAACTACGGCAGGCACTAGGGCTGGGTGAGGTTTGTGTCTCATGGAGACACTGGTTCATGTTATCATCACCCAGATGCTTGGAAAGTTTGTCTGTGGCAAAGCAGTTCAGTTTCTCAACAAAAGTGTCACCACACAAGTGTGGGTGTTTGGTGCCTAGGACTTTCTCCGGTGTACACAGGCTCACACCAGCCTCCTGCACGAACAGCATTCTTCCTTCTCTGCTCTCTTTTACCCCCATAGTCTTTCCTCTTAAATGTCCCTCCTACTTTCTCATACTTTCTTCCCTGCCATTTTCATTAGGTTTCCTGCTCTTAAGTCTAGGAAAGCAATTTCCACTAAGAATCTGAGGCCAGGTTCTCTGGGTACAGAAGAGAGACCCCAGGGCTCCGGCCAGCTCAGGATCCCATTTTCCAGAGCCAGGTCTCCAAGGAGGAGCTGATCACCTCAGAGCTCGGGAAGGTTTGAGCTTGCTCGCCACTGGAGGAACAGCATCTCATTCCCTCCTGGAAGAAAAGGTCTGACTGAAAATCTACCTAGTGGGGCCCCTACTGCCTTAAGAGGCTCTGGGGGTGTCCCCCCTAATGACAGCTGGAGAGAAGGCTGCCTTCCCTGTCTTACCACCTGACTTCTTGCTGATCCTCGTCAGCCATCCCACTGACGTATGCAGGTCAGCGTCAGGGTGGCTGGCTGTTCCCAGAACAGGGGCCCTCCTCTCTCTGTGGACCCTTCGCAGCCCTGTGGCCCACCTGTCCTCATGGGCTTTCACCCCAAGCTCCCTGGAAAGCTTCCAAGGAGGGCCTTTGTCCGCACAGGGGGAGCATGAGAACATTGCCCCAGTTTGGATAAAAGTTCCAAACACGAAGGCTCCACATTGACTAAAATAATTTTTTCCCATTGACCTCCCGGCTTCTCAGTGGGCAGGCGTCCATCCCCGCCCAGCTGATGTTGGTTTGCTGTATGAGACTGTAAACAGCTTGGCTGGGAGCAAATCGCTGAGTTATGGGTTCCAGGTGTCGCTCCCAGCTCTCCAAGGCTGGCTTCCTGAAGAGTGGGCAAGCCCACTCTGTTTGCAGAGGGCGAATTTCAGCTTTGGAGATCAAACCCGCCTCTGCCCCCACCTCCCGCAGGGAGCAGGGGCCCCGGATTGAAGAACTTTTGGGGTCTCTATTTGTCTCTTGCATGTGGGCTTTGCTTCTCCCACTGCCAGAACTCTCAAGGGTACAGGGAATCATGAACATGGAGGTGTTGGTGTTAAGCGCAAACCTGGAGCCCTCACTGGCCGTCTGAGAGCAGAGGCATGCTAACGAGGGCGAGAGAGAAGACTCAGGTCCATTTCAGCCTTGTTTCTCAGGTGCAACTGGACTCCTAGACGTGGCATGGTGGTGGACCGTGGGAGCTCTGGAGTGTGGGGTGGCTTTGCACACTCAGCGGCCTCCCTGTGCAAGTCACAAGCCACCACAGCAAGTGGTCACAGGGATTGCATCGGAAAACACCTTTGGGAGTTGGAAGAATTTGGGAGCACCAGTCTTAGGACATCTGGCTCCTTCTCCCTGAATTCTTGTAACCCTAAACCTAGCAGGTGGGGCCAAGGAAAAGGAAGAAACTAATACTCCGTTCACAGGCATGATGAAGACAGATGTGTGCACATCCACACGAGGTGGTAGCAGGTGAAACCCCCCCCCCATTTTCTTGAAGTGTCCTAAAGCTATTGAGCTAGTGCCTTGGGCTGATGGGGTGGCTGTCCTCGACCAGGATTTCCTTTTCTGCCTTGGAGAGACTGAGGCAGTTCAGAGGAGAGATGGCTACAGAGACCAGGCACCAGGCCTATTAGGCTGGGCTGCCATCTAGGCTCCACACTTATCTCTCAGGGTTCACTTGGCCTTTACCCTTGACCTTGGCTGTATTTTGCACAGTCTTTTCCTATGCGTTCCTGCTCAGCTGCCATGTGTCTGTGTGTACAGGATTGTTCCCCGACTGGAAAAAATAAGGCAAGCGCATAGCTCCGAGCAAAATAATCCCACTGATGCCTTTTTTCCCCCCTTGAAAACTGCCTTATTGAGCATGCAAATGGTTTAGATTCAGCCAACAGCTGACTGGCAGAGATCATGGTAGTGTCTTGCGTAAGACTCTCCTGTGTCACTAGCGATGTGACTCGGAACGTTTCTGGCACCAGACACTTGGAGGATTTCTGTGGTTATGAACTTCTGAAGCAGAAGCAACAATGAGCACAGCATTTATCTGAGGCCAGGGAGAGAAGTTGTCACCCAGGGCAACGAAGGCCTGTTCGAGAGATGCCTGTATTCCACCTTGATGAACTTGGGTGCACATGGATGCATTCTTTCTAGAATATTCTGTCTGTGGGTTTCTTGGAGGCTTGTATACATTGCTCTTACAGTGTTAAGTGAGGCCAGACTTCTTTGAGTGCAGGTGGTGTCAGTGACTCTGGGGAGAACGAGGACACATGCTGTCCCTTGTCCTGTGTCCAAGCAAACCTGAGATCCCCTGGACTTGGGTCATTTCTCCTCATCCAGCCTGCGGCTATACCTCACTTTGTTATCTGCCCCAGCCATGCTGAATTCCTTGCAGTTCCCCAAATTGGGCTTTTGCAGGTGCTGTTCCATTGGCCTGGGGTGCCCTCTCAGACTGCCTGGCCAGCTCATCTGCCAAGACCTATCAGCTGGACACCTTGACCCTCTGAAACCTTTAACTCCACACAATATCTTGCACAAGGCTCCATGTTCATGTTATATTGCATTCATGTTACAGCTGATGATGGTCTCTCTTCCCAGGAGACTGAGCTCCATCAGGGTGAAATGCCATCATTGTCTCTCTGCATCCATACAGGGTTTGCGCCTAACTCTGTGGACATGACCCCTGATGCTTAAAAAGAAGTTACAGTTGAGAAATAGCCAGTGTCCTCTCTCTTCAAGTTGGATGACATCAGAGTTAGCAACTCTGCTTGTTGGTGACACCCTGGACAAAATAGCAGCTGGCAGAAAGAAGAGAGAGTTCCAGTATCTGAGCCCTTCAAGGGGTTAACATTTAGAACATACAAGGAACTCACGCAGGTCAACCAGAAAAGGGCAGAAATCTCAGTAGAGGATGAACAGAGTGGGAGTTGGTGGGTGAGGGTACCTCAAAAGCCAACAAGCATCTGAGGAAACCAGTGGAACTCCTTAAGGCACCAGAGACCACCTCTGTCCAGAAGCTGGCGGGAGCGAGAGGGCTGGAGGATGATGTCATATGCTCAACCCTTGCAGGAAGCTTGGCAGGGTTGCGTTCGGGAGAACCATCTTTGTGGCATTGCCCGTGGGGCTGGAGAATGGGAAGCCATCTCCATGTCACTTGTGAGTGTGAACAGGCGGACGCTGATGAGAGAAGCACAGCCCAGCGATGACTTGCCTGTGGAAATAGGGATTTGACGTCTGTCCAGGCCCTGAGATGGGTCTTTGATAGTGCTGACGGGAAATTAGAACCTGATGGGAAACTAGAAGCAGGATGGGGCATCGGACAGTTGTGTTTCCATTAGACATAAAGCACCTGAACAGAATAGCAACCTGGAGGGTCAGATTAGGTAGGTCATCTCATGGGGTGGGGGAGGGGAACGGGCCATGGAGTTTACCCTATTTGACGATAATCTGTGGTGGATCCCGGAAGTCTCCAAATCTGGCTTGAAACAGAATTTTGCCATAATCACATGGGGGTGACCCCAGAAGCTCCAGCAGTGTGCTCTGGACGGCAGGGGGAGCCTCCCCTTTGTCCACCCTCTAGGGAGGAGTCAGTGAGGTGACCTTTTGCCTTGTTCGTGGCCAGTCTGTCCAAGGCCCCTTGCCTGGGAGGTTTGAGTAACAGGCCAGCCTTGCCTTTGACTCCAGAGCTTGAGCTTTGTCTCAGCTTCAGTGTGGTCCGCCTTGTCATGGGGCAGTGGGGTCAACCCACCCTTGGGTGAGCCGGGAGGGTCCAGCTGATGTCTAACAGTGGTGCGCTTTCTATCACCTCCGACCACTCTGCGCACCTGGTGTCATCTGTGAGTCCACTCTGCTAAGAGCTGGTCAAGCCCAAACCTGGGAGCTGACGTCCGAATGTTTATCAGATCAGAGTAGAAAGCCCTGGAATTGGATTTCTCCAGTAGCTGACCAGTCGGACATGAAGTGCCAGATTCTCTGCGGCAGTTGCAGCCCCTCCTCCCAGGACACGGAATATTCGCTCCAAATGGGCCCATCCAAAGAGCTTGACTGCCTTCCTTCCTGGATTGACTTGATCTGGACTGGCTTGACTTCTAGTACTTTTTCCTTCCATTTCTGGTTCTACTTGAAATGGTAGTTTTCCCTTTTTCCTTTTTTTAATAGTCTGCGATTCAGAGGTAGTTGTGGTTAAAGAGCCATCTGGACCAGCGAGACCAGCACCAGCTTCCTGCCCCTCCCCCCTCACCCCCTGCATGCTGCCCAAGACTGCCAGGGTTCAGGGAGCAGGACCCCAGGGCTCTACATTAGCTCTACCTAGCTCTACACTCGTGGGCCAGAGTGCCCACTCTCGGGCGTGGCTCAGCGCGTGGGCGGCAAATCCAGCGCGTGGAAAGCCAAGAAGCCGAGTTAAGGCTTTCAGAAAAGGGAAGAGCCCCAAGTTTGTTCCTGCAAGCTGGACTCCCCTCAGTCACCACTGAACCTTCCACTGACAGCTTTCTCCTGACTGGGCTTCCCCTGACCTGACTGACAGTGCTCAGCATCTGGCCTATAGCTGGATCTGCACCCCGGTTCCTGGTCCCATGGCCTGCTGGCACCTCAAGAGAGGAGGCTAGAAAGATCTCTATTTCTATTTTCTTAAATGTGACTGTCAGCCCCAGGCCCTTGCTGAGGAGAAGAATGTGAGACTTTGTAATAGATTCGCGGATGCCCCTTCATGCGGGGGCTGGGGTGGGGGGGGGGGAGGCTGTCCCGGTCTCCACATCCTCGTCCGTGTGCCTTCGGAACTTCACTCTGCTGGGCCTTGTCCAGGTGCTGAGGTAAAACTGAGCATGACATGAGGGAGGCTCTGTCCTGGCGGAGCGGGCGTTCTGGAGGGGGAAAGCAGGCCGCGGTGCAGCACGGGCCTAAGAAAAGATCCCTTCAGATCGTAGTAACGCGGAGAACAAAAACAGGATGTTGTGGGAGTAGGTGAGGGATGGCTTTCCTGTATCAGCCACAGGTGTCTCTGAGGGGAGGACTTTAGGGTTGAGACTGAAATGAGGAGGAAGGCAATGCCGCTTCCATGACCCATGCTTTGCAGGTGCAGAGATGCTGAGGCTGCCACAGGAGGTTGAATGGGGTGGATGTCAGGGGGCAGGGCAGGGCTGGGCAGGGGCAAGAGGTGAGTGAGCCAGGGGGAGGGAGGAGAGAGATGGGGCGGGAGAGCTGGACCATGCAGGGAGCTTGAGTCTTTGTGAGATCACTTGGCACCCGTGAATTGAGCTTCCCATCCACACACCCATGTGAGCACCGCCTCCTGAGATAACTAGGCCACCCGCAGATAGACTGCCTTGGATTCTCTTAGCCATAGCACAGCCTAAGAGGTTGAGGTGTGGTGGCCTTCAGGAGGGACTTCTGAAGGTGGAAGTGGGTAGGGGTGAGCCCTGTGTGCTTGGCTCGCCACTGGTGGCTGCAGGGAAATTGATGGAGATTCCTGAGTGACAGGCCCTCTGCCATCGGAACCACCTGCCATCTCTGAATTGTTTTTCCCTGTAAGACACCTTGAGCGAGTGCTGTCTCAGCCCACAGTTCAGACTGTCAGGAAGGGGGAAACGTGATACCTGGCAGGGTTCACGCAGACGTGGGTCACAGCCAGCTTGGACATGCGTGACCTTGGGCCAAGACTGACCCTTGCTGAACCTCCGTGTCTTCCCCCTGCTCACCTTCCTCTTTGGAGGTTTGTAAAGAGGGAGCGACCGCTTGGACTTTAGTTTGACACCATCAGAATGCTAAGGTGGCAGCTGTGAGGGGGAGGCGATAAAACGGGGTGCAGTTTGCCACCATGCTTATCTTCACTCTTATCTTCACTCTTGTGTTCAGTGATGCTGCCCTGGAGGCTGGTGTGGGGAGGGGAAGCTAGTCCTTGAAGGGGAGTGGCTCGTGCTTCTGAGCCCATCGCTATGAGAACTCAGTGCACTGCTAGTCCTCTGTCACCCCAGCCCGTCTTCCCCATCAGTAATAGTCACCGATCCACAGATGCCCCTGGCTTGATGGGAAGATCCATGGGAAACTCTGCATCAAAGGGCTTTGGAAACTGAAAAGCCCTGAGCCTATAGAGAAGCTGATTGTTGTCCGTGCCCCATCGGGCAGGACCGCCTGGGTTAGGAGCTCCAGGGACCTGCCCTGGTCATTGGTGATGTGCTGCTGATTCTTACTTGGGGGGGAGGTATTAATGCCCAGAACTTGGGTTTGTTTGGTCAGGGATCCCAGGCTGGGTGGGATCATGTATGAGATTAGCAATGAGATTAGATGCAGGATCACTGTGGATGGTGCAGGCTCAGTAGGAGAGTTGGGCAAGCTGGGCGAGCTGACCGCAGTCCTGCAGGCAGTGGGTTCTTCCTCTTCATGCCAGGGAGCTGGTCTGCAAGACGCAAGGGATGGTGAGTCCTCTGCAGTCAGGACCAGTGCCCATGAGGACATCAGCTAGGGCACATGCTGATTCTGGGTGACCTGGCTCTCACTGGGGCTACCCAGTCTTGTGGTTAGACTGGGCCCAGTGGTGCCCTGGGGACCTGGCAGCTGCTGCCTTGGGAGGCCTGGGCTATTTGAGACGCTCTCATCTCACCTGACTGCCAGCACTACCTTTATTGGGGGCAGAATCCCCACCTGCCAGCGCTGACTTTCTTCATCCACCTGCTCTACAGCTGCTGACACCTTGGTATCAAGTGGCTCAGCGAGGGTCCAGAGCAGTTTTAAAGCTACTAGTACTGGTACCCCTCTTAATTTCAGTGTATGCTCCGATTTTACTTTCACAAAAATCCTGGGATGATACGTCCAGTCTTCGGACAGCCATTTCCATGGTGTCCAAGAGGCCCTGTGTCTTTGGATGTTCCCAGCACACAGCCACTGGCTGCCGGCAAGTTCTTTCTACCATCAGGTGGAGTTCAGGCTCTCAGCTGAGTGTGAATCTTGCTGCCCACATCAGTGTGATAATCGAGACTGTGGCTCTTCATTAGATCCCTTGCCATGGACGTGTGTATTAAATCCCTAGAGACTAGGGATTAGCGTGGTCATCACCAGAGCCTAAGGTCCCAGCTGCCACCTTCCACCAGGTACCTGTGGCCTCCCTAGGGTACCTGAATACCCCAGTGGCCTCTGATAGGAAAACACTTTGGAATCTCTCGGTGACATTCTTGGCATTGCTTTTGCTCAGGGAGACGGCCCCTGGAATGCAAAGACTTGTTCCCCTGAGCCTGGCTGGGTGAAGAATGTTAATCAAGACTTCCCAAGCTTTTCTATCAGACACTTTCATCTTATTCCAGGCCTGGAGAATCTGGACAGGGTGTGGGGGCAGGGAGGCAGGAACCCAGCAGTTAAATATTATTACCCTTGTTCTGCGGAGGGAGGGGAGGGAGGCCAAGTGCTGAGGCCAGACGCGGGCACAAGCAAAAACTCAGAGCCGATGGGCACGACCCAAATCCAGCTCTTCAGACTCTAGAACATTCTGCTGCTTGATCTACTCTGACCCAGCTATCCATGAGCTCTGGTCCCTAATGGCTTCAAAGTGACCTGCAGCCATATTAGTCTGGGACGTGGCGGAGAGTTTTGGAACATCTGGTGGGCATCCAGCCGTCTCAAGTGTCCTGTGGGGACGGGAGGAGGATTCCCCCATGTTGCTCACAGCTGAGGCTTGCGCTTCTCTAAGGGGAGCTCGGGGGTGATGAAATCGCCTTTCCTAGAAGAGGGCTTCTCTGTGTGCCTGAGTTCCAGATGTCCCGTCTCTGCGTCATGTCCCAGCTAAGACAGCCAGGCCTCTGCTCTTTGAGACAGGGAGCATGGCCCCCAGCCCTGCACCTCTCCCACCTCCCTCCCACCCACCTCCACCCCCACTCTTGCCAGTCAGCTTTCACCCATCACCCAGCTGCTTGTGGTCCAGGTGGGAACCGGCCAGCACCCCCAGTTGGCACGTGTGACTCCGTTCTTCGTATCCCCTCTCATCCTCACTGACAGTTTTATAGCCTGAGGACCCACAGCCCAACATATAGGCGGGCCAGCACTTTGCTCCTGGAATTGCCAGGGGGTTCCAGCCAGTTCCCCTGCTGCCCCCGGCAACCAGGCCTCGAACATTCCCTGCTGAGCATGTGGGTCAGCACAGCTGGGGACACTTGGACCGTCAAGAGAGACAAGCCATGGCCCATGGCCCCCTGGGGGCAGCTCTCCCCACCTGGCACTTCCCTCTGTGGGCCGAGAAGTAGGTGTTTGGCCAGCGGACAGGAGGCCTCCCCCGCTGCTGTGCCCCCAGGACGTCTCTCCTGCTCAGCTAGTGGGATGATGGGCCTTGACTGACCAGTGGGGAGGTGAGTATTTTCCCTCCGTCTTACACTTTGGAAGAAAAGATAAGTGAGGATCTTCTCACCAGGAAAATAAATCCCATCGCAGTCAACGCTCAGCCACACGCCATTCGAGCCCAACAGCTGTCTCTCATTTGTTGGCAAATGTTCCGGGTGATGAATGTCCTCCAGCCACGCTCGCAGCCATCCCTAAAGGGAGGCTGTGGACAAGTGTGGAGCGAACAATAGCCCTCTCAGAGAGCAGAGAGCAGACGCGCCGATGAAGCTGGTTCATCACTTGGAGCTGGGTCAAGACCGCAGACAAGGTACCATTGATTCTGCCGGGAGGGCCCCAAACAGCCGCGGAGACAGAGCCGCTGAGGCAGCAAGATGCAGAGAGAGCACTGAGATTCATGGCTGCCAAGGGGGCCCTGAGTGACCAGAGGGCACCGCACCACCTCTCAAACTGGCTTCCAGACACCGACTTGCAGGCGATACACCCCACCTTGGTATCTTTGCAGGACCCTCAGCAGGTGATATCAGGCCCGAGGGCTTGGAAGCCCTGGTCCTTCCAGGGAGACCATGTTGCCACAGCTGCAGTTGTTGAATGAATAAGGCCACCAGAGCTGGTGCCCATTCAGTCAGGATGTCTGCCTTCTTGTCCCTGTAACCAGGTAGGAGGGGATGATCGAGAAAAAGAGATGAGCTGAGGAATTAGAGACAGTGAGGCTTCTGAACTCAGCGAGGCCGTAACTGGGAGACAGTGTAGCTGGGAGCATTGTGGCTGGGGAGCACTGTAGTGGGGAGCATTATAGTGGGGAGCTCTGTAACTGGGGACATGTGTGCCTCAAGTACACTTCCGCCAGGAGCTGCTTCCATTCTCCCTCTCTGGTTTGTCTTCATAGACTTTGTAGGACAAACATAAGGTCACATTTCCAAGCTGGGTAAACTGTTTTTTTGGTTTTTTTGTTTTGTTTTGTTTTTGTCTTTTTCCTTTTCCAGATGGAGTTATTTTAAATAATTTAAAATAGTGTAAACAACAGCTACACATTGCAAATGGCTATTTCACTCGGGAAGGAGTTCAATGTAGCAATTTCACATCTTTTTTTAGAGCAGGTTGCACATACTCATTATGAAATATGCATATGGAGCAGAAATTTAGAACACGGGCTGTGAAAATCCCTAGAATTCCAGTCTCAACGATAAAATCAAGGATGTATCCATCCAAATATTTTTCTTCCTCTCTACAGTCACCCTGATTGACTTCCCCCACCCCACCCCCAATCTGGTCCCTTACCCTCTTTCTGTTCCTTCCTCCTCTACTTCTCCTCTCCCTACCTCTCTCTAGCCCCTGTTCCATCCTTTCATAAGGTTTTATAAAGCAGTGGGTAAAGTGAAAAGCAAGCCCCCTCAGGCTCCTCTTTGCCCCTTCTTTACTGTTTATCAAGCAGCTATCAAAACGTTCACATATAAGTATCCATGTATGTTTGATTCTTCTCCTGCTCCCCAACTTTGCTTTCTTACCTGAAGTGGTTCTCAGAGCTCACTCCTGATAGTTCAGCAGCATTCGTTGCAAGGCTGCTCAGCATTTCCTTTGTGTAGCAAGTGCATTGTCTATAAAATCGTTGAGCCTGTAAATTTCCCCCAAGCCTTTGCTATAATGAACATTGTCTCCATGAATCTCCTGGATTATAGGTTGCTTCAGACACATGAAGGAGATCTTTAGGATTAACTCTCAGAGTAGAATTGCTGGGTCAAGGATGTGTACATTTAACCATTTGATTAAATGGGGCTAGTTGCCCTCTGAAGTTGTCACAAGTGTACCATTTACCATACTTTCAAAGTGTAATATTCTGTGGTTCTAAATATACTCACAGGTACATGTAGCCATCACCACAATCAAGGTTAGAACATTTGCAAAATCTCACACAGGAAATAGTACCCTTTAGCAATCACCACATCCTATTCCATTCTCTCCTTCCTCGATGTCATTGTCCTAAGCAGCCATTATTTTCTGCCTCTTGATTCCCTATTCTGGATTTTCATATGAATGGACTCACCTAATATGTAGATGTTTATAACTGGCATACTTAATTTGACAAAGTTTTCAAAATTTAATACAAAGTATATCATCTTGACAGTATTTCATTCCTTTTTATGACCCAATAATATTCCTCTGTCTGTAGTCTTATATCACTTAATAGCATGATATGATGGCAGTTCCAACATTCCATTTAGCCTTGGTGTGTTGTAGGCTAGCCCCTTGAGATTTGTGTAATTACAATACCATGATGTTCACACATGAATAGAATCCTCTAGTAACTCATTTCTTAGAATGTATCCTTCTAATTAAGTAGTATGTGACTGTGTATGCATAGATATAACTACATCATTTATCTGTTCATTTGATGATAGACATGTTTTTTTCCACTTTAAGGCTGTTACAAATAATACCTCTTTTAAAATTTGCGTACAAGTTTTTGTGTGAACATATGCTTTTTTTCCCTCTGATGTGTATATTTAGGAGTCAATTTCTGAGCCACATAATAACTGTTTAATCATTTGAGAGACTGCCGGACTTTTCCAAAGTGACTGCATTTCCACTAACTGTTTTCTTCTAGTACTTCTGTGAACTTATTTTTCATACTTTAAGTTTTGAACAACCTGAAATTCTTTATAAGGTATGAGATAGGATTTTCTAAATCTATATTTTCCAAGATGGCTATCCCATTACAGCAACAATACTTTTCCAATAATCTTTCCCAATGTCTTTATCATCAACTAAATTACTGTATGTTACTATTCTGTACACTTTAATGTCTTCTATTCATCTGTTTACCCAGTTATAAACCATTGACACACTGCTTAATTTTTGTAGCTTTGTGACATGATACCGCACTCTTAATTTCTTAAAAATAACTCATCCCAAAATTTATTAAACCCTTATCTCTACCAATAGATAGTGCAGAGTTAGAGATTATGAAAGTCCAATCCAACATTGTTCCTGCCACCTAGTAGCTTGTAGTAAATAAGTTAGTTCCCATTGCCATGCCCTCTAACAAATACATGACACAGAGTATCTTTTATAGCTTTACAATTTTATGAGGATACTTAGCTTTTCATTTGCATTGTTGACATGAGGAAACAAAGGCTTTGAGCCAGACAACCCTGAAAGACAGGCATATGGAGGGGGTGTGTTGCTTCATAAAGTTGTGGGTCAAGCTTTCTTGCTTCCCTTATAAATGGAGAGAGTGTCCAGGGCAACATGGTGGGAAATTCCACTTAAGGTGGAGCCAGTGTCTACTTCTCATGGTAGAATGGCCCTGGTGAGGAGTGCCCCTTGGAATGGAAGCCTCTTTGATATAACTCTATCACCCCCCCCCCCCAGTACAAAATTTCCATAAGGAACCCAC
>PVHY01023080.1:0-21504 GCA_004024945.1 Uropsilus gracilis | reverse complement strand
TTATGGATCTGGTGACCTTAAAAGGAAGCCAGTCCAAGGCTAGGAAGGGAGAGATTATGCTAGTTAAATGAGTCAGACCTGAAAGAGAATCACCGTATAATTTTTCAGTCTGGTGCATAAATGAACTGGTGAATTAGACAAGCTTTAGACTATAAGACCAATTAAGGGCTGTCAAGAAGATGGGGATAAGGGGCATGGGCAAATTGTTTAAAAGGGTCAATAATAGAGTGAAGGATAGAACACAGTAGTAAACTTCATGGAGTATACATATTTATTAATTAATCAACTTATAGGAAGCTAAAGTGGAAACTCATATGATGCTCAAATGCAATGTTATTTCACTTTCTAAAATCAACAGAATAACATGAAAAGAACACTTCTGAAATTTCTATGACAGAATAAAAACCGTCTTAGAACCAGAACTTTAGTATCTACAGGACACAATTCCTCAAATCACCAACAGAGTTGTTATCACAGTCTCATGCCAACTATCCTATCATCTAATCATATACAATTAAATGACAATTTTTGAACTATGAAATAATTTACACCTGCTCATGTAACCATTTCTGTGCAGTCACAGGGCTGCTGTGTTTGTATCATTTTATCATGCACATGTGGAAAACAGAGACTACATTTGAAAATTATAGGGCCACCTATCATCGTTCAGATATACAGATATATTCAAATTATGGCCTAAAAAATTCATTAGTTAATTGAGCTTAGCTTGTGTCTGCCTGGGAATAGGACATGTCTGACATGACAACAGTGTTCCCGTAAGTCCAGGTTTCAGAACAAAAATGATAGGAGTAAGGGTTCAGCTTGCAGGAGGGTCCCAGGCCCATTGATGTCCAATCTTTGCATATCTACAAATGGCAGGTGATGGTTCTTGAACCCGGAATACATGTTCCCTTCCTCACTCAACCTTAATGCAGAGGCTGAGAGGTTCTGGTACACATAATTTATGCTCAACATATAGTAGGCTAAACCCACAGGTCAGTGCCCTGTGACAAAGCCTCTACTGCCACTAACAGGGAGAGGGGCTGGCCACCCAGGGCTTGTGTGTATGGGGCTAGCCCTTCTCTAACACCCATTCACTTTTACATAGTAGAGCTTACATTTGATTGTCATTTGCCTCTGATTTCTGCCTTAATGCTGTGTTCAGCACCAGCAGGAAAAGACATGGAAAAGTCCAGGAACATTCCAGGAATGTAGAAAAATCACATCAGATGAAATTTCCCTTCCCCTAGCTACAGGTGTCCACCTCATTTCAGTACTAACAAACAAAACAATGAGAATGGCAGCAAAGCATGGGACACCCAGGGAACAAAAGAAGATCCTACCTTCCTGGGAATAGTCTTCATCTGTCTCCAGAGCCTTCGGGGCCTGGTGTGCTCCTGGGGAAAGGAAGAACACTTAGTGACGCTGATCCTCTGCACTCCATTCCTGACTGAGAAAAGTGTGAGATTCCCTGGTTGCACCCTTTAGAAAAGGCCAAGACTCCAGTGAGCTGGTAATTTAGACAAGGGAGAGGGTGATCCTTGGTCACAACCACAGGCACTGGATGCAGAAGGGTGGAAATTGCAGTTCCTCACTGTCCCTTACCAGCTGTGCAAGCCCGTGGGCCTCTCCAATGCTCAGTCTTCTCATCCAGAAAAGGAGACTAATCACATCCACTTCTCTTCAAGTCTCAGGGACAATGGAATGAGACATTGAATTTGGGGACTTTGAGACAACACCAAGGAGCTGTTGCTAATAACACAGTTCCCTGACCTGTTGCTAGGAAGCTTGGGGCCACAGGAACAGTGTCTCAGAACTCCTGCAGGACTGGGAAAGAAATTC
Organism: Uropsilus gracilis; assembly: GCA_004024945.1. Classification (NCBI taxonomy): domain Eukaryota; kingdom Metazoa; phylum Chordata; class Mammalia; order Eulipotyphla; family Talpidae; genus Uropsilus; species Uropsilus gracilis. The sequence continues at coordinate 19,662 of PVHY01023080.1, read as the reverse complement.
CTAGCCTCAGGCAAGGGATAGGAGATAGCATGTGGGTTTGCAATGAAAGGCAGGAGGGCAGCTGAAAGGCCAGCACAGAGAGGAGGAGTGGAGGATGGACCAGGATTCCAGTGGGTCTGATGTAAATTTTCCAGGCAGAAACAGTGCATTGACTGTCTCCCTTTAGAGACCATCACCTGTGCTGTGCTACACAATTGCACATGGACACATAGCAGTCATGCGAGAACACACAATGTTACACTGAAACCCCCTGCCTGAAAGCAAATACTGTCTTCCACCTTCACTGCCACACCACATGTCTGGTAAACTGCTGTCACCTAGAAACCAACTGGTTTCTCACCCTAGAAATGAACTGCAGGGCTGGAGAAGAGGTGTGAGTAACAAGGGACTGGCTAGATTGTTGCAAACTACTCCTTTCAACTTACCCTCCTCATTCCGGAGGCCCCTGTTCTGGATCTGCAAAGATGTGGAACAGAGAACGTCAAAAACCGCAGGAAACACTGATCTCAGTAATGTGTCTACCAACCACCATGAAGAAGTGACACCTCTCTCTCAGACCACCCACCATGAGCTGAAAGCATTCAGTGTACACTGCCCGAAACCCCCAACATACTTCCTGTTGTCCATATTTGAAAAGGATGGCACCAATTTGGAACCGATGTTAGTATCATCTGCCATTTCCCATGGTAGGGATACAAGAACATCTTCTCTTTAGAGAGGGTCTGTGGCTTGAAGGACAAGATGCCCTTGGAATCAGAGTGGTCACACATAGCCATAATATGTACATAGTGCTGGAAAACTGCCAGCACTTGTAGCCTACACCCGCTTCTGTAATTTGGGCTTTGGAACTAAGAGATCCCTTGAAAGAATGAGGTTTGATGATGACTTTCACTGAGATGTGTGCTCATTTGCTCTCTTCTGGGAAGTCCCTCTTCTTCAGCCTCCCACATGGTTGCCAGCCTGGTGGGCAGCTTTGACTATATAACCCCAGGGCAGAGCCATTACTTACCATCTGGGCTTGGACAGTCACAGGTGAAGTCAAGAGTAACTCAGGAGCTCAAGGCTGAAAACCTGCTTTGTGTTTTTGTTTTCAAAGATTATTTCGCAGCTTGTTGATTTGCATGAGCACCAGCTATTAATTGGGAACTGAATCTTAGAGCAACAGAAAAGAGCTGATGCACATACAATACAGAAGAGGGACAGAGATACGCAGCAGAAGAAATATCACCATCACCTTCACATCTGTTTCAGGTTTATTTCCCTTCTCTGCTCCTTCCGCCCCTCAGGCTCCTGAGACAAAACTACCCAGAAGCAAAAGCCTAAATTGGTCAGCTTGCGCACTTTGATTACTTCTGAGGAGGAACACATCCAGGGCCAATTTTCAAGGACTTCCTTATAGGTCCAGCCATGTCCTAGAGTGTGCACTGCCCGTGACTCACTTTCTATACCCTCTGCAGCTGCAGTTGCTCTTCTGGAAAAATCTTTGAAAAGTAAACTAGACATAAATGTCTTGGGAAGGCACATTTATATCAACTCCAATCCAAGTGTTTCTGGTGCTTGGGGCTGAGGTAAGAGTCATGCATGTGAAAAGAGGCAAAGACATCACAGATGCTGAAAAGCATAGTGGGCACTAACCTGGCAATGGCATGGTAGTTATGCAAACTAAGGGTCATCTTTTTGGGTGTTATCATTTGCCTCTAGTAATGGGGACTTAACAGAAAACTTTATAGAGAAGAATTCAGGGTAACCCAAGGAGAAACCTACAGACAGCATTCAAGGTGGCATAGAAGGAAAGCACAAGATACTTGGAGTGAGAAGGAACAGTTAGAATAAAGTAGGGAGTGGCTTTGCTGTGTTGTCTGAAGAAAATGCATTGCGAACTCAACCAAGGGGCAAAGTTCAAAGTCTGTCTAATGTCTGGTGGTATCAGAACCCTGGTAAACACTTGAAGGCCCGAAGGGAAAAAGATACTCTTCTGCACAAACCTGGGACTCTCACAGGCTAGCTGAGTGCAGATTTGGCAAACTCTCAGCAGGAGAAAGGATAGGCATGGCAACCAGATCGGGGAGAGGGGTCCTGAGGGACGAAACAACTTTGAATCACATAGCTTAACTGACAGCCTCACAAAATGATGATGTATGAAGGTGGAATCCATGAGGAAACCACATGAGGATGACAAACCTACCTTCTTCCTCTGGGAAGCCTTGAGCTCGGCTCGTTCTTGGAGCCTGGCACAGAAGGCATATATTCGGTGGAGGTGATCCTGGTTGGCTAATTCACCTCTCCCCTGCAACAAGGGGGACCGCAGCCTTACTCTCTCTTCCTGCAGCTGGTGGGCAGAGGACATTAAGTCAGTCAGACATCTACTGGGACCTCAGGGGTGCAAGGCAGCACCTAGAAGCAAACACTGGTCTACATTCCCCTCAAGGTGATGGTGTCCAGACCTGGGCATGTGCCTTTCTGAGGTGGCTGACTGTTTGCCAAGTTGAGAACATGCTTAATATGTACCCCAGGAGTACAGCAGTCCCCTATTATCAGGTCTATAGGGCCCTTTGTCAAGTGAAGTCACCCATTGAAGGTAGATCAGATAACCATCACATGAGGAAGGACAGACCTACCTTCTCCTTCTGGGAGGCCATGAGCTCAGCTCGTTCTTGGAGCCTAGCGAACAATGCGTACATGCGGCGCTGGCTGCCTAATTCTCCTCTCCCCTGAGACAAGAAGGACGGCTGCCTCTCTCTCTCTTCCTCTAGCTGGTGGGTATAGGAAGGTTAGTCAGTCAGATGTCTACCGGGACATGCAGGGTGCTGGGCCAGTAGCTAGAAGCAAATACTGGTCCATATTTCACCCCAAAACAGCTGGTTTCCAGACCTAGGCAGGTGGCTTTCTGAGGAGGTTAACTATTTCCCAAGTTGGGAACATACTTGCAAGGAGGCCCAGGAGCTACAGCAGCCCACTAAGGTCACAGATAATGACCCTTTGTCAGGTGAGGTCACCCATTGGAGGATGATCAGTTAAATATCACCATTGAAAAAGCATCAAATGAATGTCTAGCAAAACAAGACATTTGGAAAATAGAATAATATGTTACCCCTAGTGTAAGAGCAGAGCAATATTGAGACTTATTGGCACAAAAGATCTCTAGTAAAGTACTAAAGAAAACAATCACAGTGTTCACTTGTGAAATGGGTGTTATACAAATATACTAAGACAGGGTGGTAGATGTCATTCAGTGCAACTCAGATTTCTTCTGTGCTTATAATGAATTTGAATGTATGTCCTGCTTTTATATTTCAATTAAAATAAAACCCAGCCACTGGAAATGCCCGAAACAGGGTACCTATCAGTTACCACACTGCCCTCTAAGCAATTTCCTCCTCTAAACTTTCTGTTGGTAGAATCTAGGGGTCTGGGTTATCCATTCTACTGATATTGCTTTCCTCTCAGGTACATTTTCACAGCAGTTAATCTCTGTAAACTGAGGCCCAGTGCTTTCTGAAGCTTTCCAATTGGGCTTCCCTTGAATGATCACTGAGGTCCACAGTCCCTGGTTCTCTTCTGGGTGGGGTTTTTAGAAATGGCCTAAATCTGAAATTACCAGAATATTCATCATAGGTTTATAGCTGCAATGGGGATCATAGAACTGATGATGGGCTAGACTCAGAGAGAATCCTAGAGAATCCTGTTCCTAATCAGTCAAAAGTACTGTTCAGACAGTTGACCCTATCAGTGGAGTGAAGGGTTTCTAAGGGCTGGAGCAAGATTGACAGCAAAATATCTACCAATAAACAGGCTGTTGTGTGTGTGTCAAGGATGGAGGTGCGAAAGGAGGAGGAGGGAAAGGTTTGGAAAACCAGGTCCTTGTCAGACACCGAAGGATAGTTACCTCTCGCTTCTTAGCTGTATACATTTCCTCAACTTGTCTAATTTTTTCCTTCCACTCTCTCTCCTGTAGAATAAAAGTATGATCTAGTGAGACATGTTAGAAAATAAAAGAAACTGTAAATCTACTAGAATTAAAGAGTAGTGATTCCTGATTAAGCAGACAAAGACTTTCAAAAGCCTAAGGTAGGCATTGGGGGTACCTTGCTATTTAATTTTGGGCTGGGGGTGATTGAATTACAATGTTCACACAAGTAGCTAGTTGACTGAAACATAAGAACTTTGATCTTCAATCTGTATTTTTAATCAAAAAGCATTCAAAGTTTTAAACATAAATAGTTAAAAGTGATGTCAGCAAAATGGCAGAATGAGAGGTCATGGCTCCAAAGCCCCCCTGGATGAGAATGCTTTTGTGGCAGCCTGGAGTCTAGATGAGAGATGCCATGGCCTCAAAGGGATAAAAGATGAAGTACGTTGAAGGTGACAAAAATACAAAAAAAAGGTTGTAATTTATGTAACACCTTGTCCCAAGACAGCACAACCCAATCTTAAATGTAATCCCCTCTGCCTGCTGCTTCTCCCAGATGAAAAAGTGAAAGCAAGCGAGCACCCAAATGTCACAGCCTCCTGGGACCCTGCTGGGAAAACCAAGTTTATCTTACTCCACCCAGACCTGAAGGAACCAGCATGGCTGAATCATCAGAGAGCAGCTAAGACCTGGAAAGACAGACAAGAAGACTTGGGGCACCTGCACACAAATTTCAAAACCTGGCCAAAGATGCTACCGCTTGGTTGATGGAGAGCAGGAGGCGAGGTGTGAGAAATGAAACTGTAGAACAGGCAATAGAAACTTGTAATTAGTGTTCTATAGAGTGCTGTAACTCTGAGATATAAGGTTGATACTAATTAAAAAAGAAAATTATTTAGCTGAAAGGCAAAACAGAGAGAAAAGCCATTCCATACCATTACCAGAAAATAAATAAATTAAATAAATAAAATCACAAAAGATGCAGACTGCAAAGCCAGAAACACATTAACTACAGAGAAGAAATGATGATCAAAATGGCAACCCCAGCTAATAATCAATTGAGTAATGTGTGACACACTACATTAGCATGCAAAAATCACTTGTATTTCTACACAATTATAATGAATTACCCCCCCACCCCCCAAAAAAAGAAATTACAAATCTCCTATGTGTAGCAGTTCAAAAAATAACTTAGATTTTTGGGAGTTAAAAAAAAAACAACAATAAAACCTATAAAATATGGATGAAAACAACTACAGACATGACAAAAAGATGGAAGATTTGATGCTCATGGACTTGAAGAACAGTGTTGAAGTATACATATTATACAAAATTATCTGCACATTCAGTAGCATCCTACAAGAAGTCCGATGGCATTCCTACAGAAATGCAAAATATTCCTAAAATACATACAGAACTACAAAATACCCTGCAAACCAAACCAATCTTTAGCAAGAAGCCTGAATAGGAGGTAGTTACACCTGGTTTCAAATGATATTACAAGGTTATTATATCAAGTTTATGTACTAGTATGCAAATAGCTATGTGGAAAAATTGAACAGCATTAAGAGATCAGGATAAAATCCAGGAAAACGGAAATAAATTACACAGTTAAATAACCTTCAAGAACACAAAATGGGAAGAGATTAGTTTGTAGTCTTTCCAACTACTGCTGTCAGGGAAAATCCATCCCCACATGCAAGATAATGAAATGAAATCACTATCTTGACACCACACAGAAAAATCAACTTGAAATGAATGAAAGAAAATCATATAGATTTCTAAGGATATAAATTGAGAGGTCCCTTCCATCAACAATATGGAAGCACCTCAAAAAAAAAAAAAAAAAAAAACAGACGATGTAACACATGTTTTCCTGGATACCTCCCATGTTTACATGAATAACTCAGAGGAACAAACTTGCTATTCACTTTTAAATCTAATTTTAAACAGAAGTCCTATATAATTGAACAATTCCACTTCTTGACACTGACCCAAAAGGATAGGAGGCTCTTGAAGAGATAGCTGAATCTTCATACCTAAGGGGGTAATTCACAATAACTCAAAGTTAGGAACCTACTAATCTACGAACAGAAAAATAAAGAAAAGTACTGGAGTAGTGTTCTGAGTCTTTCAAAAAGGAAATCCTGCCATTTGCATCCATCCTGTCATTTATATACATGGACTTAGAGGACTTGGTGCTAAATGAAATGTATTGTGTCAAACACAGGGCACACTGTATGATCTCATGACTATGTGGAATCGAAAAGCAGCCAGACTCTCAGAAGCAGTACCATGATGATTTCCAAGACTAGAAGGAGAAAATAGACAGGGGATAATCAAAAGTACCCAAAATGGTACAAGACACATAAACATACGCATTGTCTATATGAATACACATGCATATGTGTATAAACATATACATATGCACAAGACACCGTAATGGTCACTTAAACAATTTTCAGAGAAAATGGATTTAGGTTACGTGTTATTACCATACGTGCACATAAAGGAACTAGCAATAATAATAGAGGGTAGAAAGAAACTTTGGAAAGTGTTTGATATGCTCAAGACCATGATGCAGACAGTTTCATGGGGTTACACTTATCCCCATTCCTTGAGTTATGTAAAAGTAGTTGCAATTTTAACATTTCAATAATACTTCAATATGTTGATATATGTGGGTTCATGAACACCATCAAAGTGCTAAAACAAGGTTTTCTTTTTCTTTTCAAATATTTTTGAAAAGGCAACAAAATTTCAGTGGCCATCAGTGAAAGATTGTTAATTTGTTCATTTTGTTCACATTTAAACACAATTGAATTTTATCTGACAAACTGCAGAGAGGATAGGTTAATAGAAAATTGGGGGAAACAGCCACAAAAATAGATAGGGTGCATTTTCATGTATTTTTCAAGCTCACATTTAGTTAAGGGAAACAAGAGAGATTTCCTTGGATGAAAGGGGTTATTACAAAAAGGAATGGCTTCATTTTCATGTAAACATGAAGCAGTGGAAATAATTAATGCTATTAAGCTAATTCTTAACAATCTTGAGATCAGAACCCTAAGATGACAGACTTGAATGACCATGCCAATTTCCTTTTCTTGCCATGGAACGATCAATGAAACTGACCATACCAATGACACTGTCTCCTCCCAAGAGGGCGGGCACACCACCTCTTATTGGCAGTATAGAGTGAATTATGTGCGCATTCCCAACTTGAAATTCAGGGGTCAGACCACCATCCCCAGTCATATTGGGGATACATACTTCACTGAAAATGGAAAATGCTTCACAGAGCTGGAGGTAATAATCCTACCAACCCCTGGATGCATCCCCAAAGAGATTCAAATCCAGGAGCCGGCCACACTAACTAAGAGTTGTTATAAACTAGGCTGGGAGAAAATGAGGATAAAGATGGGAGATACAAGACAGAGAAGCATGCAGTTTACAAAGTCCCAGGAGACTGAGATTAGCGGCATGACTGCTGTCCACCTCACCAGAGAACGTGGACAGCTCTAGTCTCTGCTCCCCTATACTGGCAGATGTTCTGAAAATACACACGTCTGCTGTCTTTCAAGTTGCCTAAGACCACAGAGCAAGAACTTGATTGGAACATACTCGACATGACTGGGGAGGAAGAAAGGGGTATGTGCTCACCTGTAACTTCATCGTCTCTCTGATTTCCTGGAGCTTCCTTGCATGCTCATCACACTTTTCCTCAAGGCTAGATGCCCTCGTGCAGAGGATCTGCAGTTCCTGCAGGTTTTTGGAAGGGAGGGCTCAGGTTTATGTCAGGATCTCATCATGAGGTTCTTATTACACCTTAAGTAGTGTCAGAATGGTACATGTTTCCCCACACCCAAAGTCCTATCTCATTCCCACTACATATCCAGACATTTATGAATATTCAGATAAATCCACAGTGGCCCTTCACTAGCTTTCTTCCAACAGAGCTGTCTTACAGAGGGCAGCCAGTTCCCATACAAGGAAAGAATTCAAGAGTAGAATTTCTATTGCACTGCAAGTTTGCTGTACTCCAAAAGGAGCTCCCAGGCAGCTTTCCATTTCTTCCTCAGTTTCTAATACCAAGAGACAAGCAGACTCTCTGAGCAGCAGGGCTGGTGGGGGTTGCATTCAATTTGGTCTACACATTGAGAATACTAAGCACCACTGCATGTGCATGAGCACACACACACAGACACAGAAAGACATAAGTGCAGAAACTGGACATCCCTAGAAAGGGCTAACATTGCACAGTAGACATTATGCAGCAAGAGATCCCTAAACTGGCCTAGTGTGTTCTGAAGGCACAGAAACTAGATCAAAGACAAGATGCCCTTCCACCTTCTTAAGATGTCATTTTCTCAATAGTCATATGTTTGTAAACACATCACTATTGCATAGCCAAAGCAAATATCACCATCTCTATTACTGTGTAAAACTCATAAACTCTATAAAGATTGAAAGAGCTGCAAGTCCCTAGTTTAACTTGGAGTGATATTTGTTCATTTTTAACCCTTCTCAATTTCTGTTGTAGCCACATTGAATCCAAATGTTAAACATTTCTAAATTGTTTGACTCTTTCATAGAGTCAAATGTTTTCAAGCAGATGCTTTATGAACCTGGTTTTTGATGTGCTACTTCTGTCTTCACGCTGCTGTTTATGATACACCAACCACCGGACTTTCTTATGTTCCAAACCTTCATTTTCTTTTCAACTGGAGACACCTTTGAGTAAATGGATATACCCTATAACCAATCTAAAATTCTCTCTTCAACCTGCTAGCTTAGCCAATATAAGCCTTCCGATTTCTGGATCAGGGGAAATTACATTAATGTTACAAGTCTCTTGTCTACATTTGGTTCCAAACCTTCATTTTCTTTTCAACTGGAGACACCTTTGAGTAAATGGATATACCCTATAACCAATCTAAAATTCTCTCTTCAACCTGCTAGCTTAGCCAATATAAGCCTTCCGATTTCTGGATCAGGGGAAATTACATTAATGTTACAAGTCTCTTGTCTACATTTGGTCAAAGATGTCTGGGGAAAAAAACTGAATTTTATTTCCAGATGTTTAAAAAACATTGACCACATCCAGGAAGATATCATGCTGGTGCCAGTCCCCCAACATGGGAAGCCAGTAGGAAATCTGGCCCTGTGGGGTACACGTGCCCACTGGGTCCCCAAGCTCACCGGGCATCTCCTCTTCATGTCCATCTGGTTCTCCAGCTGCTTCTCGGCCTCCCTCTGGGTTGCTAGTCCCCTTGGGCTCCATCTCAGCTTGGTCCTCAGCTCTGTGAGCCTCATATGCACAGGTCGACTCTGCCTCTTTTCCTTTCCTGTTCCAAGCAGGCAAAGAGAGAAGGGCTCCATGTGAGTCAAATTCAAGGGCGTTTAGGCCACCCAAGCAGTCTCTCCTGGCTCTGAGAGCAGCTTTGCCAGTTACAGAGGTTGTTTACTTCAGCGAGGGACATAAAATTCCTTGACCCCCAGTTTCCCTAGACCATCAAATGTGAAATTGCAAAATACTTAGCATAGAGCTTGGCATGGCAGTAGAATATATGGGAACTACTTTGCCTAAAATAAGTCTGCTGAAGTATTGACAGTGTAAATACAAATACTACAGTAACAGATGCAAAACATTAATATACACACTGATCACCAATGCAAAGAGTATATCTATGTATTCTATCACAGAGAGTCATTCACTGTCATGAAAATTACTGTAGCTTAAGATAACTTCATTCATATAACAGATTGGTAGCTTTAAATATCAAATGAATAAAAAGGTGATGATCATGATAAAGCTCCATGTCAGTCAGCATTTTAGTATTTACATTAAAATTATTTTAAGCTAAAATACTCAGGATAAATTAGAAAAGAACATCCTAATCAAACCACATATAACTAAGACAAAATTTAAGGGTCAATAAATAGATGCCAATGATAGTACAATACTTATGAAGTTTTAAAGATATATTTGATTATCAGAGAGATGGTACTATTCTTAAAACTCTAAGCCTTTCATTGAGAGGAATGACATTTCAGATTGAGCTTTTTGTAAAGAAGTAAGTTTTAGAGGTCATAGAAATGTGATTTGAAGTGAGTGTAGACTAGCAGAGCTGGTGATTTTGGGAAGACAGCTACCTGAGCACCAAAGTGACAAAGGCTACCTAAGAATATGCACATTACATTAAGGAGATCATGAGGAATATGCAAGACTCATAGACATCAAATGTCTGTAATAGAGATATTTCTGTCTAATATACATTAATTATGAAATAATTCAATTGTAAACTAATCTATGATAACCACATGACAGAGTACTATCTGGTTGTTAAGAACCAGGTTTTCAAAGGGGATAATAACATTGGGAGATGTAACCAATTCCTAACTGAAAATAAGTGATGGTGAAAAACACCTACTGTAGGATTATATAAATATTCAGAAAAATCATGACATAGAATAATCCTACATATTAACTACTGTTGTTATATGTGTACTATACAATTATTGTATGATAGTGGTATATACATGGTAGTACTATGTTAATATTATTACCCATAGTAGCTATATTTTTGATAGTTTTTTCTCTTTTTTACATTCCTCTCTCTGAATTTTCCATATGAAAGGCATTTTTCTCAATTTCTTGTTGTATTAAAATACACATATCATAAATATACTATTTTAACTAATTGTAAGAGTACTGGTTAGTGGCATTAAATATATACACATAATGTTGTGTTACTTATCACTATCATCTTTTACCACCATAATGTTCCATCTAATAAAACAGAAATTCTACACCAGATCACTTTTAATCCAGTCCCCAGTTGGAGGCGGGGGCTTCACTCAGCAGCCTAGAGACCAGATAGATGCCAAAAACTGACCCACTGCAGGTCTGTAAGGAAAACGGGATCTATAGGTCACCTTCACCCTAGCAATCAGGTGGGAGGGTGTGTTCCAGAGACCACACTGCTGGGAGGAAAAAGGTCATAACCACGCAGGAACGCATCACCTTCAAACCAGTCCCCAGGATGGGGCAGGGGATTCACTCAGGAGCCTAGCGAACCCGATAGAGGGCAGTAGTACTGGGACCACTTTGTGGCCCTGGCCAGACAAAATATCCCAACAGATTGATTAGAAACGAAAAGGACAAAAACAAATACACCTATACTACTCCTACAAAAAGAACCACCGAAGAAGTTCATAGCACCTATAACCAGAGCTCCTCTTAGGGGAATGCAGAATTGATGTGTTGTCCCACTAGCCTAAAAGGCAAGAAATTACAAGAAAAGAGATAAAGTGTACCATAACAACCATATCCTTCTAACACACATGTTCAGGGAAAAAGAACCACCTGCACAAATCAGCCAAAGGGAATAAAAAAATTATTCCCCTCAGCTACATAGACACAAAGATAGAATCAACTATAAACTACTAGAAGACCCCAAGCCAGCCAATACCAGATCATAGCCACTCAGTATGTGGAGGAAGTGTAAAAGCAAAGCACAGGAAAGAGGAAAAAGGCAAACACTCCAGCAAAACCCCACAGAAACCAATACACCATCGAAGGAAAGACTAACCCTAGAAAGCAACAAATATAGCTTTGAAGATATGTGCCACCTCCCAGACAAGAAACTGAACTTATGCATGTTACAAGCATACAAAGACCTAAGGGAAGAATTAGAAAAATATAAAGAAAAAGAAGTGAGCATGGCAGAGAAACTGAACAAGTTAGAAGAATTAAGAAAGTAAGAAGGAAAACATCAACAAAGATAAAACAATTGAAGAATTGAATAATTAAATTGAATGCCTAAACAAGAATGAGAAAGAAACCCAAGATCTAAAGGTAGCAACAGAAGAGCTGAACAATGTAGGGGAAAGTTACAAAAACAGATTGGACGAAAATGAAGAATGAATAAGGACCCTTGAAGACACCGACGTCAAAGGAAGAAGAAAGACAGAAAGAGAGACACAATGCAATAAAACAGAAGAAAAACTCAGTGGTCTGTCCGATTCCTTAATGAAAGAAAACGTAAGAGTTATGGGTGTCCCAGAAGGAGAAGAGAGGTCATGGGTACTGAATGGCTATTGAAAGAAATAATGGAGGAAAACTTCCCAACCCTGAAGAATGAAATGAAATTTGACACCCAGGAAACCAAAAGGACACCAAACTACATCAACAAAAGAAAAATCACAGCAAGACACATCATCGTAAAACTCCCAAGAGTACAAGATAAGGAAAAAATAATGAAACTGGTTAGAGAAAAGAAACAGAAAACATATAAAGGAAAACCTATTAGACTGACCTCAGACTTCTCTGAAGAGACACTCCCAGTAAGGAGAGCATGGAGCCAAGATTTCATAAAACTCCAAGACAAAAATGCCAGCCAAGATCACTCTACCCTGCAAAGCTTTCTTTTCTCTACAAAGGAAGAATAAAAACCTTAGACAAGCAAAGCCTGCAGAAATTCACTATCATTAAACTACCACTCCAAGAAATCTTGCAAGAAGCCCTAGGATTAAAACCAACAGAAGAATAAACAGAAAAGCCAAAATAAGGAAGCTAGTCAGAACTTCAAAACGACAACCAAAAATCCAACTTCAGAATCTAAAAAAACCTTCTCAAGTAAGCAAAGCCTCCACAAATTTGCTACCACTAAACCACTACTCCAAGAAAGATTGCAAGAAGCCCTAAGATTAAAAACAACAGAAGATTAAACAGGAAAGCCAAAACAAAGAAGCTAGTCAACCAAAAAACTGACTTCAGAATCCCAAATATCAGTAATAGAAAAAAAAAAAAAAGGAAACCCTAACCTCAAAATGACCCTCCAAAAGTGAACACCAGAAAAGCAAGTATCAATCATCACCCTAAATGTCAATGGTCTAAATTCAGCAATCAGGGCTGGGCATGGTGGTGTATGCCTGCAAATGGTAGCCTAGGAAGCTGTGGCTGGGACCAGGGATTGTATCTGAGTTCTGCCAGGGCCAATTGGCGAGAACTAGTCTCAAAAAAATAGTTGGGTGTGGTGGCACGTGCCAGTAATCCCAGCTACCTCTGAAACTGAAGCTGAGAATTGCTTGAGTTCATGGTATCCTGGGCAATGTGAGCCTGCGGTGGAACAATAGGCAAAAATAGTGAGACTTAGTCTAAAACAATAAGTAAATTCAAAAATCAAAAGACACAAAGCAGCAGAGTGGATCAAAAAACAAACCCAGCATTCTACTGTATGCAGGAAGTACACTTAAGCACAAACGATAAGCACAGAGTAAAAGTAAAGGGCTGGAAAGAAGTTCTGCAAGTAAACGACCCCCAGAAGAAAGCAGGAGTAGCCATACTAATAGCAGATAAAGTAGACTTTAAGCTAAAAATAGGTGACAAGGGATAAAGAAGGACACTATATATTGGTAAAAGGGTCAATATATAACAAAGACAGAAAAATTATCAACATATACTCACCAATTAAGGGAGCACCCAAATTCATCAAACAACTAATAAGAGCACTGGAAACAGACATCAGCAAAACTACATATATGCTAGGTGATTTCAACACACCACTCTCACCAAAGGACACATTATCAAGACAAAAACTAAACAAATCTCCCCCACCCCAAAAAGCCCTAAATGAAGATCTAGACCATATGGACCTAATATACTTTATAGGACACTACACCCCAAAGAAAGGAGTACACACTTTTTCAAATGCACGTGGATCATTCTCAAAAAGTGACCACATATTAGGACATAAGGCAAACCTTAAGAGATATACAAAGATTGAAATAGTACCAACTTTTTTCTCCAATCATCAAGCTATCAAACTAGAAATCAATAATGAAAAGAAAGCAAAAAAAATGCCCAACACATGGAGACTGAATAACTTGTTATGAAATGAAGACTGGGTAACTGAGGAAATTAAAGAAGAAATTAAAACCTTCTTTGAAACAAATATCAAAGAAGACACAACATTTCAAAATGTCTGGGATTCAGCAAAAGCATTTGTAAGAGGAAGTTTTAGAGCAACAGAGATTCATATCAAAAAGCAAGAAAACAACCAAAGAAATAATCTAATACCCCAACTCAGAAAACTAGAAAAGGAACAACAAAAATTTTGAAAACCCAGCAGAAGACAAGAAATAATAAAAATAAAAGCAGAAATAAACAATCTAGATACGAAAAAGACTATTGAGAAAATCAACAAAACCAAAAGTTGGTTCTTTGAAAAAAAAATTGATAAACTCCTTGCAAATCTCACAAAGAAAAGAAGAGGGAACACTCAAATAAGCAGGATTACAAATGAAGGAGGAGAAATTACAAAACACATCAGAATTCCAAAGGATAATCAGATATTACTAATAACACATATATGCAAATAAATACAACAACCTGGATGAGATGGACAGATTCCTGGAAAGATGCAACCACCCAAAACTAAACAAAGAGAAGTAGAGAACCTAAACAAACCAATCATAAGCTGCGAATTTGAAGCATTCATCAAAACTCTACCTAAAAACAAAAGCCCAGGAACAGATGGCTTCACCAAGTAATTCTACCAGACACTCAAAGAGGAAATAACACCCGCACTACTAAAGCTTTTCCAAAAAATTGAGAAAGAAGGAAAACTGCCAAATGCATTCTATGAAGCAAACGTCACTCTATACCAAAACCAAATAAGGACAGCACGAAGAAAGAAAACTATAGACCAATTTCCCTAATGAACATAGATGCATAATAAAATTGTGGCAAATTGTATCCAATGGTATATAAAAAGCATTATTCACCATCACCAAGTAGGATTTATCCCATGGTTAAAGAGATGGTTCAATCATGGAAAATCAATTAATATAATCCACTACATCAACAAGGAGAAAAACAAAAGCCTACTAGTCATATTAATAGGTGCAGAGAAAGCATTTTATAAACTTCAACACCATTTATGAAAAAATTCTTGAAAAATTGGGGATAAAAGGAACATATCTCTATGTGATAAAAGCTGACAAACCTACAGCAAGCATCATCTTCAATGGGAAAAAAACTTAAATCATTACAATTAAGATCTGGAACCACACAAGGATGCCCACCCTCTCCACTACTTTTCAACATTGTACAGAAATTCTAGCAAGGACAATAACAGAAGAGAAAGACATAAAAGGAGTACAAATAGGGAAAGAAGAACTGAAGCTCTCACTATATGCAGACAATATGATTCTTTATGTAGAGAATCCAAAGAAAAACTCCACAGAAAATCTCTTGAAACAATAAACCACTTCAGTAATTTAAATGGTTACAAATTCAATGCACAGAAGACAGAAGCTTTCCTATATACAAAAAGTAAACAGAAAGAAGAAATTAAAAAAAAAATCCCATTTATGATTGCACCCCCCCCCCCAAAAAAAAATTCCTGGGGATAAACCTAAGAAAACACATGAAAGATCTATACAAAGAGAACTTCAAAATGCTGCTAACAGTGATAGAAGAAGACTTAAGGAAATGGAAAGACATTCCCTGCTCATGGGAGGAATTAACATCATCAAAATGGCCATTTTACCAAAAGCAATCTACAGATTCAATGCTATCCCTATAAAAATTCAACAATATTCTTCAAAGAGATAGAACAAAAGTTACAATAATTCATATGGTTGAACTTTATCAAATCATGGTCAAAAGACCAAGAATATTTAAAAACCTCCTGACCAGATAAGAGAGAATGGAGGTATTACATTTCCAGACTTCAAACTCTACTACAAAGCCATAGAAATTAAACTGGTTGGTACTGGTACAAAAACAATCAAAACAGAACTGAATCCCTTAGGTTAAAACCACACACATATAGCCAACTAATCTTTGACAAAGGAGTGAAAAGCTTACATTGGAAAAAGGGGAGCCTCTTCAGTAAATGGTGTTGAGAAAACTGGACCAAGACATGCAAAAAAATGAACCAAGATACCTCCCTCACATCATGTACAAAAAGTAACTCAAAATGGATAAAAGACTTGGATGTAAGACCTGAAACCATAAAATACATAGAGGAAAACCTGGGCAAAATGCTTCATGAGGTACAATTCAGAAATCCATTTTTGGTCACATCTATAGATGGCGAAAAAATGAAGGAAAAGATAAACAGCTGGGACTACATCAAACTAAAAGGCTTCTGAAAAATAAAGAGGCAAAAAAAAGAAAAATAAAAACAAAAAGAATCCCAAACGAGTGGGAAAAACTGTTTGCCCTCCATACAAGTGATAAAGATCTGATAACAGAGATACACAAAGAACTCACACAATTAACTGAAACAAAGCAAAAACCACGTTAAAAATAGGGAGATCTCAAAAGACACTTCTGCATAAAGGAAGTCCAAATGGCCAAGAGAAACATGAAAAGCTGTTCAACTTCACTAGTAATCAGTGAAATGCAAATCAAAACCACAAGGAGATACCTCCTTACACCAGTAAGAATGGCCCACATCCAAAAAACAAACAACAACATGTGCTGGCATGGATGTGGAAAGGAACACTTTTACACTGTGGCTGGGAATGTTAACTGGTTCAGCCACTATGCAAAGCTGTGTGGAGGACCCTCAAACTAATGAATATGGAACTACCATTTGGACAAGCAATAACTCTTCTGGGAATCTACCCAAAGGAGAACTCAATGTGGGTACAAACGGATACTTGTGCTCAAGTGGTTACTGCAGCACTATTTATAACTGCAAGAACATGGAAACTACCCAAATCCCCAACACAGAGGACTGGAGGAAAAAATAGGTGGTATATATACACAATGGAATATTACACATCAATTAAAAATGACAAATTTGAATATTTTTTGTAAAATGGATGTACTTAGAATAAATCCTATTGGCAGAAACAAGTCAGAAGGAAAAGGACAGAAACCAAATGGTTTCACAAATATGTGAACAACCAAATGAAAGTACACAACTGGATCAGGGGACCAACTGGCGCAGCCATGGAGGGGAGGTGGTGAGTGACCCCCAATCTTAATGATGTGAAATATATAAATATATGTATAAATATCTTATTTAAATAATTAAAAAAAACAGAATTTCTACACCAATTAAACAATGACTCCTCATGACTCCATCTGCCCAGAAACTGGCAACCAGAATACTGCCTTCTGTCCCTAGGAAGGAGAGAACACCTAATACTTCACAGAAGTGAAATAACGAAGTATTTGTCCTTTTGTGATTGACATTTTAAATAGAGTCATGTGCTCAAGTTCCATCCCTGTTGAAATGCATGTAAGAATTTTTGCTTTACGGAGCTTCCTAAATTGAATATAAATATTGATTTCCTATTCATTCCCCTGTAATGGACAGTTAGATTGCTCCCACATTCCTTAACTGCTGTGAATAATGTTGCTATTATTATTTGTATAGAAAGATCTCTTCAGATATCTATAGTATTATAAGAAAAACAATTTCCAGGCAATGGACAAATCAGTTTTTTGTTTAGAAGCCTCCAATGCAAGACAAAGAATTCAATGCATAACACAGGCACAGTACCTAAGAACACAGCTCTTTTTTTAAATGTCTAAGTCTGTGGGATAAAAGTAAAAGAGGAGAGATGGCCCAAGGACTGCAGTAGAATTAGTTGATACTCAGGTACTTGTGGTGTGTACGGGATGGTACTTTCCTTTGAGGAAGAATGAGCCTATACTACTTAACCTATACTTCTTAAATGTTTATTTTGTGGTAAACCAATGTGGTTCCAAAAATTATAATTCTAAAATAAATAAAGGAAATTAAAATATGTTCTTAGAATGGGAAATTAAAATGAAAGTGATCATTTTAAGCTATATTTAAGTAAGATCTTTTCTTAAATACATTTTGTGTTTCACAGTCTTTTTAGTGAACCTCCGTAAGGGTGCCTAAGTATGTGGGTCTCTTTGTAGGATAACACAATGGGTCAGAAACTCTCACAGCCTTGCATGAGATACCCTGGTGGCACCATCCTGGCATTAAGTGAATGACAAATTTTTGAAGGTACATTTGATGGATTGCATATGCTCACCCAGAGAAACAACTCTAGTCCTTCCACCATCCCAGGAGAGCCCCAGAATACCACCCAGACTTACCACCTTTAAACATGATGCCATGCTTCTTCTGAATGTGGCCCCACATGAAGGTGGTATTCATGAAAATCTCATCACAAAGGCGGCACTAGATGAGGCAAGGAATAGGAAATATAGGGTTACATAACTGAGTCACTTGTATATTCTCCCTCATTCTTTCCAGGTCCCTTGGGGTCCCTAGACTGCTTTAGAAATGAAGAGTTTGATCTACGGAATAAGGGAATGACTTCAAACCCTTCCTTCCTCTGCCCTCATCCCTCCAAACATTTCTGTCCATTTGAATCATTTTGAGAGCTTGAAATACAACCAAATCCTTGGGGAATGTGAACTCTGAGTATCTGATGACCCTAGGGGATTTTTCTGGTTTATTCATCATGACAATGGTATTGAGTTTATGTCTTAACGTGGAAATGCTTGGCTCTCTGAGGTGGCCAAAGTGACCACCTGCAATGTGGCTCTCATATCCCTCTTCAACCACATGACTCATGTACACACTTGCTACACATGTAGCATCTTAACACATACATATTTTGCAGAGATGCATTCTGAAATATTAAAAGATACAATCATATGGCTCATATTTTCAAAATAATCCTAAACTGAGAAGCACAGTAGGGAGAAAAACACTGACCATGAGATGGCAACTATTAGACTGCATGATGTACAGTGAAGACTGAATACTCCACATTGCTAGGTTAGACAAATACTATAATGTAAAGGTTGCTTTTTAATTTAAATACAAATGCCCAGGACCTCCCTCGGGTTCAGAACATATAGATCAGAAGATTAGAGAGAAGAGCATCTGCAATTACACTCTACTCTTGGCTATTTGGCACAGGAACTAATAAGAATGAAATTGACAGTTGTTCCCTATGATCTATTTCCCTTATTTCCATATTAAGAGAAACCATGATTTTTTACTGGTCCCAAACCAGTGGGAAGGGGTACCATGTCCCATTCTCCCTAGTAGCCAGTGTGGCTGTGTGACCAAATTCTGTCCAATGACAGGCCACCAGGAGTGGCACAAGCAACTTCGGGGATGTGTCATTCATATTAGATAACCATAATATTCTTCACCTTCCCTCTTTATGATGGATGGAATGTGGACCCAGTGTGGCTCCAGGAAGTACCTCTATGCAAACACATGCTTCATGCATGTACATGCCACACATATACAGTCTCCACACACAGGCAATCTGTTGCATGTGATTCAATGCTATCATCACCTCTGACTGTGAGCAAAATCTCTAAAATGCCTGTAGCAGTGAGAATGACCCCCAACCAACTGGAAGCCCAGGGTAATGGTGCTGTCCACACTCCTGCCCACTGCTCCCACCCTGCAGAGATTCCTCACCATGTGGTAGGTGTGGGCGCCTGTCTGCTGGACCAGTTGCTGCAAGAGGTTGATCATCCTCTTTCGCCTGTGACACTCCTTTCGCACTCCCATCAGCAAACCTGTCTGGGAGTCCAGCTCCTGGCCGAGCCCCTGCAGCTGTGCCTCCAACTTCGCCACGTTGGCACTCAGGCAGTCCTGGCGATGCAGCAGATGCTGGATGGTCAGCTGTGCCAGGCGTAGCACCTTCAGCAGCCCTGCGTCTACAGGCTGCCCACAGCGGCTGCATGCCTCCCGTTCTAAGCTGCAGAAGGTGATGAT